>JAJPUD010005540.1:0-41781 GCA_023553655.1 Myrmecobius fasciatus | reverse complement strand
GGGGGGGGGGGGGGCCCGCGGGCCAGGCTGCGGGGGGAGTGGCGCAGCTCCGGAGTCTTGGGCTTCAACTTGGGTCTAGCTGCGAGTTGTGGGGGGCGACCGCCCTTCTCGGACCATCAGTGTTCTGTTCTCCCTGTAAGGGAGGGGCTCGGGCTGCTAAGTTTCTGTCTCCCTACTTTCCAGGCCAAGCAGCCCGCGCCCCTGTTGGCTGAACAGGGATGTCTGGGGGTGAGGGGCCTGGAGGCTTGTAAGGGAGCTAGACCTTCCGGGGCCCGGGGCCTCCAACCCTGAACCATGCGGACTTCTCAAAGCCCTGTTCCCTCCACCTACCATGGAGGCCCCCCTTTGTGAGGATGGGCTGGTCACTGACATGGAAGGAAAAGTTGTGAAATTAACACCTGTGGAGGGGTGGGGAGAGGAGCCCCCCTTTCTCCCTGACTTCTTAAGGGTGAAACTTCCCCAAAGCGGAGCTCACATCTGGGGAGGGGGGTCTTGTGTTTTCAGTAGTGAAATGAATCAGGAAAGATACGTTCCCGGCTTTCTTAGGAAGCTGCTTCTAGGATTAAAGTCATCACTAAACTGAATTGTAGAGATGACTGATATTCATCAGACCTGGGTTTGGATTTGACAGGGGCTTGTTTATTTTCCATTTAGCTTTGAGTCTGTCCCCCAGCCACAGACACTGGCCCGATGTGTCTTGTATGCACTTACTCCTAAAGGAAATCAGAAGTGTACATATCTGTAGCCTGTTGTCATTCTTGTTTTATGTGGGATGGCTTTAAGTATTGTTAAAGTTAGTTCCTTATTAGAAGTTTTCTCAATTTGTAGTGAGAATGAGATTTCCTTTTTTGTGGGAAAAGTTAACTATCCTCAGAAGGGAGACTGTGGGACTTAAAATGAATTCTAAAGTCCCTTGCATTTCTAAAGTATCTCAGTCTAACAGAGGCAGAGATCAGCCCATTGTAAGGAAGGGTTTACTAATAATTAGCTGTCTAACCATGGATTTTGATATGGTTTTTACAGTTTGTAAATCTATGAAACCTGAAGCAATGAAGTTCACCCTGACATCTTTTTCTTAGCTAGAAAAATACATTCCCAGATGAGTGAAAAAATCATTACTTTTCCAAAGACCACGATGTGCTATATATTATAAATACAGGAGCAAATCTCTATTTGGTCTCTAATCCTTGGTAATTCAAGATGGTGCAGCTAATTATGTCGCTGCTTGTTCAGTTCAATAAACCTGAAGAGCCTGGTATATTCAAGAAAATGAAACAATCTCTGTCCTCAACAAGTTACTTACTGGATGTGTACATAAATATTAAGGGGGTAAGGGAATCTTGGGAGTAGAGGCATCATGGAAGGCTTTATGGAAAAGTGGCACATCAACAAAGTCTTGGAGAAAGCCAGATTCTGAGGCAGTAAATGCATTGAAGAAGTGAAGGGAACAACACTGATCTGGCTAGAATGTAGATTTCTTGAAAGAGATTCTATGAAATAAAGCTGAGAAGGCAGGTAGGAGCAAGACTGGAGGGCATAAATGCCTGGTGAAGAGTTTGTGCTTTTCCCTTTGGATAGTGGGAGCTCCCTAAGTTTTTGAACACAAAAGTCACATGGCTAAATACTTGGCCTAGTTATGATGAAACAAATTTGTGACTTGTATGGTCTTTGTATGGACTACATGAGTACCATGGACCTCCACCCTCAGGTCCTATCTTTTCCAGTTTGCAGTTCTTGTTACTGTTTGTAACATGTATCTTTTCTTAAATTACTGCTGCTAAAAAATAGGGTTAGGACTCTTGAGTACTTTGTAACCTTGTTACAAAAAGTTGTGTCTTAGATTAGAAAAGAAGGGGACTACTTTAAAATAAACAAAGTATTCCATATGCTTTGTTTTGTTTCATCAGTGGATACAGTACTGGAAGGTTCAGGATGTGATTTCTTATATCTAATTAATATTCAGACAAACACCCCCACCCCCTCATCAGTATTGAGCTTTCTAGAATTTATCTGTGGAAGACCTTATTTTTCATTCAAGGTTTATGTTAGATTATTGGCCTCTGTTCCTCCATTCGAGTATACAACAGGTGAATGCAACCATCCTGTAGAGTCAAGTCCATATCAGTGTAATAATACTTACCAAGTAACACAGACCTAGTTTTTCTATTTTCCATCTCTAGCTTTGTTCGTGTTTTCTCCCAACCTTGGAATTTGACCCTCCTTCTAAGTCTATTTAGTCTTCAAACTGAAATTCACCTACTTTCTCTATTCAGCCTTTTGACTCCTGAAGGAGTCTTTCTGCTTGATTTCTGTAGTATTTACAAGTAATGGCATCCCTTTGTTGCTTGTCCTACAGCAAGTGCCCCTTGTGTTAATGATTTGTGTGTGTTCTTTCTCCCCAGTGAGAGTGTTTATATTGGGGTATCACCATCAGCTAAAACTGTACCTGGCAGTAAGAGCCAGGTGGCCACAGAAGAAAGCAGGTCTGGGACGGCGGAATAGAGTATTTGCTAAAACAGTGAAGGTAGTTGCATGTTCTTTGTCCTCCGTGAGTTTAACTCTAGCTGCTCCTCCTGAATTGCCTGTAGTGATGTATAGATTCCTGTGGAGCCCTTGTGTTTTAAGCAGGGTAGTGGGGATGAGAGAAAGTGGGGAAAGTTCGAAGCCAGACTGACATACTGGAGTGGAGTTGGTGCTGATGGCCTTGATAAGTGCTAGATTGCTGACTGACTGACCACAGAGCCTGGTGGAAGCAGTGCTAGCTGGCTGTCAGGATCCAGGCTCAAACCTCAACCCTTCCACTCAGTAAGTGACTAGAGACATTTAGTCTCCGTAGATATCAGTTCTCATCTGTAGAGTGAGAGAGTTGGACTAATTGTGGTTCATCATATCTTTCCAAGTAATGGGATCGAAATATCCCCTCCTCTCACAAGAACTCCAAGAACTATCTCTAGTAGTTAACATGGTGACTGGTACCATGAAAGGTGCTTCATAAATGCTTGTTAATGTGACTGAAGCACTGTTAACAGGGATTTAGTAGAGATCATAAAGTGGATATTTCAAAGTATAATTTAAACAATTGGACTAAAATCTTCCTAGACTGATCAGATTTTGAGGTGGGTTTTTTTTTCCTTTTTAAAAAAGTAATTGTTTATTTTTACTTATTTCATTAAATACTTTCCAATTATGTGTTTAAAGGTTTTTTAAACATTCATTTGTTTAAAATTTGAGCTCCAAATTCCCTCCCTTCCATTCCTTTTCCTCAGAAGGCAAGGGATGATATCAATTATTAAAAATGTGACACCATGTAAAACATTTCAGTATTGTAACAGAAAACACAAAAAAGCAAGAAAAATTAAGTGGAAAAAAAAGCATACTTCAATCTGTTGTCTGAGTTCTTCATCATACATAGGTGTGATTTTTTTCTTAAGAAAAATTAGAGAGTTAGAGACAAGGGGAAAAAAAGCTGAATATCAGGATAAAATAAGGTATTGGGTCTTCTCATTTGGAGGAAAATAGGAAGGGAAGAAAAGCTTTTTCCTTCCCATGAAATAAGAATTTTTCAGTATTAGTGTTATTTATCATCACTCCACATAAAATAAGTTTTCATTGTGCAAATGATAAAAACATTTAACACTTTTGGCTATAAAAACAGATTTTCTTTTTAAAAAAGAAATGAATACCTTTTTTCCCTTTCATTTTTGAATTTCCCAATTGTTATTCCTTTTTATATTTTACTATGTTGTGTCATAGTTTTGCCTATCGAAGTGTCAAAATAAGCTTGTCAAGAAAGGGGTGGGAGGTGGAGAGAAGTATGATTAACTACAAATATCAACAGGATATCTTAGTTTTGTGTCTTCAAAATAAAGGAAAAAAATGAATTGGGAATGATATAAGTCTAGTATGTATTCCTTCCACTTTCTGCCAAAGTATCTTATACCATCACTTCTATTTTGCAAACTCTTTTTGTAGCCTGTCCAGGACTTGCTATGTGCTTAAGGTATATATTCAGGAGTGGTGAGAGTTTGGACTCTAATGGAGGCTGGCCACTTTCTCCTTTCTTCTAAAGTTGTTTCCTCACCTTCAAACAAGGGGCTTGGATTAGATTATTTTTAAGATCCCTTTGTTTTTCTTCCCTCCTAGTTCTTGACACTTGCTTAGTCTGAGAAGCTGCTGAATAACATTATTCTCTTCATCCTTGGAGTTCTTTCTCTACTCTCAAAGTGAAAATCTCTTATGCCCCTAAGCAAAGATTGAGAAGCTCTCTAGTGTTTTTGTTAACATTAAAATTTTCTTTTTCTTTTTCTTCTTTTTCTTCTTTTTTTTTTTTTTTGCTGAGGCAGTTGGGGTTAAGTGACTTGCCCAGGATCACACAGCTAGGAAGTGTTAAATGTCTGAGACCAGATTTGAACTCGGGTCCTCCTGACTTCAGGGCTGGTGCTCTACTGTACCACCTAGCTGTCCCTAACATTAAAATTTTCAAAAAATTTTAATTATGTCTTTTGTTTTCCTATCATAGTCATATCCTGATATGCTTTCATTTATAATAAAAATAGATAAACAAAATCACTTGACAAAGTGACCAACTTTGGCAACATCTTCCACTTAAGGTTTCCCACCCCAACTGAAAGAAAGAAGGTGCCTTCTTCATCTCTTCTCCAAGGATTACTTAGTGTGTGACTAATATAAGTCAGTGGATTACTGGCTTTGACTAGGGGCTTTTTCACTTGCTTGATGGTAGTTGTATCACAGGAGGTTCTTAGAGTTCTTAGACTCAGTTTCTTACCACTTTTTCTATATTTTCTTTATACAGACTCCTCCAAAATAATGATTTAAACAGTGAGATTATCTTTCACCCCATTTGTGTTTCCATGTGTTCTCATTATGTGGGAAATGCCAAACCAATCTTTAAGTTCTTTATTTGTTACCATTTAACAAACTTTGAATATCTATCAGATGCATTGTTCATGTGTTTAATAACTTTTGTAAAAAACAAAAACCAAAAATACAGAGATTGCATTAAACAGTAGTCTAAAAATTTCCCCCAAAAAAGCTAAAATACTTTTGGACTTTGTGGAAATTTTATTATGTCCTGACAAAAGATGTGTTTGTTTTCCCTGTTGAAAAAGTTTTTTTGGGAAGATTGTAACCTTTTCTTTAAGAAAAACTTGAGTCCAAGTTGATCACTCATGGAGTTGTAAAAGATAGATTTTTCTTTATGAATTGTCTTTGAGATAGACTTGTGACAGCTACATTAGCTATATTAGAATTGCTTGGTTATAAACGGGTACACAAATAAACTTTATTTGATGAACTCGCCCTGAATAATGAATTATAATTTGTTTCCTATCCTATTGATTTGATTTAAGATTATAGAGGAAGACTATTGCTTTCTGGAAGGTACTTGATCAATGATCTAGCCTAGTGGTTTAAAACTAAATAAAAGTGGAGACTGCTAAGAATCTATGCATCTGCATGTGAATTTATTTTAAAAATAGAATATTATCTCTGTTTTGTTGTATTTTTGATAGATATTTCTGAGTTACAATGTAATATGGTTTGAGCCTCACTTCTCAGTATAGTAGACTGCATGCAGCCCATAGGCCATGTGTTTGACACCTCTGATCTAATCCACTTCCTTTATTTTAAGAATGAGGAAAGTGAAGTCCCAAAAGAGAAATGGCTTGCTTGGGGTTACATATCAATTTAGTTACAGCCTTTGTAAGAACCAAGCTCTCTTCCTGATTTTTAAGTTCAAGTTTCTTTCAACTATTTATAGGTGTCATTTGAAAAAAATCCAACCCAGATGTTTTTAATGATGACTTATCCATTAACTCTCTTAAAGGATAGAGGGACCCATTTATTCAAAGTTAGTATTTGCCCAGTGTCCAGCCTTCTGGAATACTTTTGAATTTCTTCAAAAATTCTTTGTCTCTTTTTTTTTTTTTTTTTTAGAGTGATCCCATATCAGAAACATGGCTTCCGATTGGCTGGGTAGCATTGTATCTATCAACTGTGGGGACAGCCTGGGAGTCTATCAGGGAAGAGTATCAGCCGTGGACCAGGTCAGCCAGACCATCTCCTTGACCCGACCTTTCCACAATGGAGTGAAATGTTTAGTGCCAGAAGTCACCTTCAGGTAAGTGTCTTTACAAGGCTACTCTTTTGTCTCCTTTTCTTGGTCACCACAGTGTACCACAGAACTTGAACCTAGATCTTATTTTAATTTGGTATTTTGTAATATAATTTGTGCCCTTGGATTGCTTCTGGGCCAAAGGCCATTCAGTTCAATAAATACTTAATAAGGGCCTTCTAGGGACAAGAGCTTTCATTGTGTTTTCTTATTATTATACTGTATACAAGATTTGCCTGTTATTTGGTTTCCATACATGTGATACAAAATTGAAATGTTTACTAGTAGTGCATTGTTTGACTTTAGGTCATGCAAGTGGAATAAGAAAGGTTATCCTGATATATTTGTTTCAAAATAATCTTTATTTCTTGTTGTCTTTAGAATTTTTCTTTCCATCTCTTGTATATATTATGTGTCCACCTTTCCTTTTCTTTCCCTGATATGCTTCTCGTTGATTTTTGGGTAAAATTTCTTCTTCTATTTACAGTGTAGTGTATTTTAAATATGTGGGCTATTATTGTAGTTTATCCCCAAAGGCCAGTGTATTAAAGCTGTGAATTGTCATTCTACCTGAGAATTATGTATCTCATATAAGGAATTACACTGCTGCCTATTAACAAAAGATAAGTGGTATAGTTAAAATATATTTATCCAATAGACTGTTTTGATTGGTACAGTTAAAGTGAGTATATTTAAAAAGTTTTCTTTCCCATTTTCAGTCTACCATTTTTTTCTTATTTTTCAATCTTTTCAAGTTGAGTGAAATGTGGACAAAAGATTATTCAACTTAGATTTGTTCCCTGGCTTCATCACTTGCCAACTTTGTGACTGTGAGCAAATCTCTTAAGCTCCTTGAGCCTGTCCTCATCTATAAATTGATGGTACCTTGCTCTCTTGAGTATTGCAACTTAGCAAGTATTTATAAAATATCTGCTACATACCAGGTACTATGCTGTTTGGAGGAACCAAAATAGAAAGTTGTAAATAGAAGAAAATCTCAGAGACAATGCACTAGAGTAAGGAGTTCAGCTGGTAGGAAAAGTTGCCTGCAGAAGCTGAGATTTGAACTTTTTTTTTAATAACAGCTTTTTATTTTTCAAAATATGGTTTTCAACATTCACCCTTGCAAAACTTTGTGTTCCATATAGTTTTCTTCCTCCTTTCCCCCTGCCCCCTCCCCTGGATAGAAAGTAATCCATTATAGCTTAAGCACGTGCAATTCTTCTAAACATATTTCCACATTTATCACTGAGTTGTCTTTTTTTTTTTTAATTAAAGCTTTTTATTTGCATTACATATGTATGGGTAGTTCTTCAACATTGACCATTACAAAGCTTTCCGTTACAAATTTTCCCCCCTATTTCCCTTCCCTCCCCTAGATGGCAGGAAGTCCACTACATGTTAATTATATTAAAATATTTGACAAGTCGAATATATGTATACATATTTCCATACTTATCTTGCTGTGCAAGAACAATCATATTTACATGAACAAAAAAGATCTGATAAAGGAAACCCAATGCAAGCAAACATCAATAGAGACCATGAAAATGTTATGTTGTGGTCCATATCTCATGCCCCTCTCTCTGGGTGTATATGCTTTTCTTCACTGAACAATTGGAACTGGTTTGAAACATTTCATTGTTGAAGAGAGCCAAGTCCATCAGAATTGATCATCATATAGTATTGTTGTTGCCGTGTATAATGATCTCCTGGTTCTGCTCACTTCATTCGGCATCAGTTCATGCAAGTCTCTCCAGGCCTCTCTGAAATCATCCTGCTGGTCGTTTCTTAATATTCCATAACATTCATATACCATAATTTATTCAGCCACTCTCCAATTGATGGGCATCCATTCAGTTTCCAGTTTCTAGCCACTACAAAAAGGGCTGCCACAAACATTTTTGCACATGTGGGTCCCCTTCCTTCCTTTAAGATTTCTTTGGGATATAGGCCCAATAGAAACACTGCTGGGTCAAAGGGTATGCACAGTTTGATAACTTTCTGAGCATAGTTCCAAATTGCTCTCCAGAATGGTTGGATCCGTTCACAGTTCCACCAACAATGTATCAATGTCCCAGTTTTACCACATCCCCTCCAACATTCATCATTATCTTTTCCTGTCATTTTAGCCAATCTGACAGGTATGTAGGGGTATCTCAGAGTTGTCTTCATTTGCATTTCTCTGATCAATAGTGATTTGGAGCACCTTTTCATATGACTAGAAATGGTTTTAATTTCTTCATCTGAAAATTGTCTGTTCATATCCTTTGACCATTTTTTAAATTGGAGAGTGGCTTGAATTCTTGTAAATATGAGACAATTCTCTATATATTTTAGAAATGAGGCCTTTAACTGAGTTGAGTCTTAAAAGAATCCAGAAAGCCATGAGGCAGAAGTGAGAAGAAAGAGACCTGTCATTGGGAAGGACAGCCTTGGTGAAGATCTGGAGTTTGGAGAAAAGTGCCAAGTATGAGGAACAGCTAGGAAGCCATTGTGACTCAATCACAGAATACTTAGAAGGGAATATATTGTAATAAGAGTGGAAAGGTAGAAAGGGGCCAGGTTATCAAAGGCAGACAGAATTTTATCTTTGATCAGAGGTAATAAGAAGCTCTGGAGTTTGTTGAATTGGAGGCAGGGAGACATGATTGGCTCAGCACTTTAGGAATATCACTTTGGTAGGTAAACAGAGACTGGGGAAAGGCTTGAGTCGGGGAGACCAACCAAAAGGCTATGTACAGTAGACTAAGTGTGAGGTGGTAAAGGCTGGGCTATGATGGTGGCTGTTCTTGTAGAGAAAGGAGGTACAAAAGAGCATGTCATAAAGGTTGACAGTAAATTGGATATATGTGGTAGATGATGCTAAAGTTATGAGCCTCAGTTATTGAGGGTAAGTGATGCCCTTTGTAGAAAGAGAAAAATTGGAAAGTAGAATTTGGAAGGAAAAAACACCAAGGCAGAGCTCAGCTTTATTAAAAGGTCCATGACCCCTTCCATTGAAATGGACTTTAGATCTTCCTCACAATCTGAGATACCTGTTTCCTCTGGAACCGTAGTTTTATAGTGCTTGATGCTTACACAATACAGGGGGAACAGGCCAAAAATACAGGGTTCATCAGGAAAATGGAACTCTTGTGAGTAAAGGCCCTACTTATGTGTAGTAGAGGAGGGAGCAGCATCTGCATGTATGCTGAAGTCTTTTAGTAAAAGGGCAGAAACTGGGAAGGAAAGGAAGATGATGAGCCAGATGAAGAACTTCCTGAGTAAAAAGGGAAAACCACCTGGGATCTGGAATATAATTGCCACCATTATCTTAATTGAGTTCGAAGTTTTGATTAGGGACTATAGCCCCTTATATACAATTTGTTGTAATTTTTCATTTTTGAACCTTCTAAATTGATCAGGAATTCTCATTCAGTTGATTGGCATTTGTCTTTTAGTAAATCTCTGAACCAGATGTTGCCACCCTATGTACCTTTTTGCCTAAGCATGGCTGGCAACATGAACTGTGATTGTAGCCATTAGCCCCCTTGAACTTCTCTTTCCTCTGATGAGCCATCTCAAGGTGGTTTGTTTTTTTCAGTTTAGATTGGTTGGAACTAACCTCCAGGCATAGGGATAATTCCATATATTTATTTTAAGAAGAAAAGGAATTTGAACCAGAATACAGAAGGAGACATATCAGAACTCTGACAGTCATGTTACTGAGATCTTTTTTACAAATAAGGCAGCATCCTTGTACATTAGGTTTTTTTTGTTGTTGTTGTTATTGTTTTTAATAATTTGTATACATTTTATGGTAGATACACGTTTTTTGTTGTTATTGTTTTTAATAATTTGTATACATTTTTATGGTAGGTAGATCCCTTCCTCCCAAACTCATAATATACAGTTTTTATATTTATTTCAGTCCTTGGATATAGTTTTACTTTTTAAAAAAAGATACATTAAACTCTTTGCCCTTAGTAATATGTATTAAGGTATGATCAATATCCTAGTAAATTTTTTTTTATGTAGTCATCCTTAAAATGGCACTGATGCCTAAATCAGGAAGAGCCAAAACAGAGAAAGAAAATTACAGACCAATCTTCCTATTGCAGTATTGATGCAAAAATTTTAAATAAAATATTAGCAAAGAGACTACAGCAACTTATCAATAGGATAATACAGTATGACAAAGTGGGATTTATACAAAGAATGCAAGACTGGTTCAATATCAGGAAAATTATTACCATAATCAACCATATCAATAACAAAAACAATAGAAATTATATGATAATCTCAATAGATACAGAAAAACTTTTGGCAAAATACAGCATCCATTCCTATTAAAAACATTAGAGAGCATAGAGATAAAGGGAGCTTTCCTTAAAATAATAAGCAGTATCTATCTAAAACCTACAGCAAGCATTATTTGTAATGGAGAGAAGCTGAACACATTCCCAGTAAGATCAGGAGTGAAACAAGGATGCCCATTATTACCACTGTTATTCAACATTGTACTAGAAATGCTGGCTTTAGCCATAAGACAAGAAAAAAGGAATTAGAATAGGCAATGAGGAAATAAAACTATCACTCTTTATGGATGATATACTTAAGAGAATCCTAGAAAATCATCTAAAAACCTACTGGAAACAATTCACAGCTTTAGCAAAGTTGTAGGACATAAAATGAACTCACACAAATCATCAACATTTCTATATATTATTGACAAAGTCTATCAGCAAGAGAGAGAAATTCCATTTAAAATTACTGTAGAATATTTGATTTGTCAAGTATTTTAACATAATTAACATTAAAATGACTTCCTGCCATCTAAGGGAGGGGGTGGGGGAAAGGAGGTAAAAATTTGTAACAGAAAGCTTTTCAGGGGTCAATGTTGAGAAAACCCATGCATATGTTTTGCAAATAAAAAGCTTTGATTAAAAAAAAATAAAATTACTATAGACAAAAGAAATACTTGGGCGGGGGTGGGGGTGGGGAGTGGGGGTCTACTTGCGAAGACAAACCCAAGAACTATATGAACACAATTACAAAACACTTCTCACACAAATAAAGTCAGATCTAAACAATTAGAAAAATATTAATTGTTCATGGCTAAGCCAAGCTAATATAATAAAAATGACAATTCTGCCTAAATTGGTCTACAAAAGATGATGGCTTAGCAGTGCCACATCTAAAACTGTAATATAAAGCAGCAGTCATCAAAACCATTTGGTACTGGTTAAGAAGTAGAGTGGTGGATTAGTGGAATGAATTAAATAGACAAGACACAATAATCAAGACCTATAACAATCTAGTATTTGATAAGCCCCCAAACTCCATCTTCTGGAATAAAAACTCAGTATTTGACAAAAATTGCTAGGAAAACTGGAAAATAATATGTCAGAAACTTGGCATAGACCTACATCTCACATCCCATACCAAAATAAAGTCAAGATGGGTACATGATTTGAGCATAAAAAGTGATACCATAAACAAATTATGATAACAAGAGATAATTTACCTATCAGATCTCTGGAGAAGGGAGGAATTTATGAACAAAGAACTGGAGGACATTATGAAAGCTAAAACAGACAACTTTAATTGCATTAAACTAAAAAGTTTTTGCACCAAAAAAACCAACAGAAACAAGATTAAAAGGGAAGTACAAAGCTGGGAAAAATCTTTATAGCCAGTATTTCTGATAAAGGTCTCATTTCTAAAATATATAAAGAATTGTGTCAAATTTATAAGAATACAAATCATTTCCCGATTGATAAATGGTCAAAAGATATGAGCAATTTTCAGATCATGAAATTAGTCATCTATAGTTATATGAAAAAAATGCTCTAAATCACTAATTAGATTAGACTAGAGGAATGTAAATTAAAACAACTCAGAGATACCACCTCATACCACTCAGGTTAGCTAAGATGACAGGAAAAGATAATGATAAATGTTGGAGGGAATGTGGGAAAACTGAGACACTAATACTTTGTTGGTGGAGTTGTGAAATGATCCAACCATTCTGAAGAACAATCTGGAACTATTCTCAAACTATGCATATCCTTTGACCCAGCAATGCTACTACTGGGTCTGTATACCAAGGAAATCATAAAGGAGGGAAAAGGACCCACATGTGAAAAATGTTTGTAGCAGTTCTTTTTGTGGTAGCAAAGAATTAGAAAATGAGTAGATGTCCATCAATTGGGGGATGGCTGAATAAGTTGTGGTATATCAAAGTCATGGAATATTATTGTTCTACAAAAAATGATGAACAAGCTAATTTTAGAAAGGCCTGGAAAGATTTACACGAACTGATGCTGAGTGAAATAAGCAGAACCAAGAATACATTGTACACAATAACAGCAAAATGTGTGATGATCAACTATGAAAGAATTGGCTCTTTTCAGTGATCCAAAGCAATCCCAATAGACTTTGAACAGAGAATGCCATCTGCAACCAGAAAAAGAACTAACAAGACTGAATGTAAATCAACACATGCTATGTTCACTTCTTTTTTTCTGTTTTTTAATCTTTCCCATGGTTTTTCCCTTTTGCTTTGATTTTTCTCTCCCAACATGATTCATAAAGGAAGGAGTGCTTATTTTTTTTAAATGGTTATACTAGCTTTTGAAAAGTCAGAATTATTTTCATCTCTAGTAGCATAACCAGCCTTAGCCTCCATTAGCCAGGCTCTCTTAGGGTTTCAATGTGTCTTTTCTCTATATGTATCCTTGGCCACTAAAAATTAGATTTTGTGTGATAGTAAAAGTCCCTGCATGTGATTAGAACTATGGTACAACATAATAGGTCTATCAAAGATGCTGTTACAGAGGTATATCACAACAATTGTGCTCCTCTTCCAAGATTTGTGTGTACAGGAGTAGTAGAAAATGGAACTCTGAAGGAAGAGGGGGTGCAGTTTATAATTTCCAAATGAACTTGATTTTTTTTCCCTTTGGTCATTATGCCTGCCTTTCTTGTTGGTCCAAAGTCTCCAGAAACTTTTTCGATGTTCTGAAAGGGAAGACTTATCATCTTTCCACCTACTCTGAGCTGCTCAATGCCCATTTTGCTCCCATGCTGTCAACTTGTCCCCTTGAGCCCAAGACATGATTCCTTTGCTCTTCTCCTAGTAGAGACTGCCATGTGGAGGAAATGGAGAGCCAGAGAAACTTTGAGCTAGCTCCTGAGGTCCTCCTATGTGCACTCCACTGCTAGCACAAGGCTGTGCACAATAGCAAATTTTCAGTAATTATTTGTTTACTGAATCTGAGAATTTTTAAATGTGACTTGTAGCATTTTACTTGGGTTTTTTTTTCCCTACTCTTTTAAGATAGCTGCAAATCAGCAAATGAGCTTTCTCCTTCCAATAGGGTACAGTATTCAGCTGAATATTACATTGTAGGATGAGCCCTATTTCTTAAGGGCTCTGAAAACGTTCCGTGGTTCGTTTGCTCCTGAGCTTCAGTGAGATCAGTGGGTGCTTTTGTCTGATCCTAGCTTTTCATTGCTATTTAACAGGATTTTGATTTTGAGATTGGGATTCCTTTTTTCTGTTTCAGGGCAGGTGACATTACAGAGTTGAAAATTCTGGAGATACCAGGTTCTGGGGACAATCAGCAATGTGGAGACTCACAGCAAACAGAATTAGGCCTACCTGGTGTTGGCTGTCAGGTGGGAATCAGTCAGAATGGTACAGGGAAACTGCTCAAGAAGTCCACATCCTCCAGTGCCCCCCAGAATATCCCCAAGAGAGCAGAGATGAAGACTCAGGATGTTGCCATTTCACCACAGCAGCCGTGCTCAAAGAGCTATGTGGACAGGCATATGGAGTCTCTGAGTCAGTCCAGAAGTTTTCGTCGGCGGCACAACTCTTGTAAGTTATCCTGTTGGCATTTTCTTTTTAACATGATGACCCTGGGCTGTGAAGTCTTAGCCACCCCTTCCCTAAAAGAAGATTTTTATCACAGCTGGCAGAAGGAACTTCACACAACTTAGAAGGATTCTTTTGCTTCGGCTCTCTTCCCTATTTCCATCACCTTCTTTCAAGATATTAAGGGGAAAGGAATCAACTATTATATACACATCCCCACCCCTGCATCACTTCACTTGTTCCCTCCAGTCCTCCCTGGAGTTTACCCAATGATAAAAGCTGGAAGACACCTTAGTGATAATCTAGTTTGATTCACTTCTTTTTTAGATGAGGATGAGGACTCTTAGGCCCAAAATAGCATGGCACTGAGCCAGTCTGCAGCCCAAGACTTCAGATGTGTTCCATTACACACCTCTCTGTTCTTCCCGTTTACCTGTAGTCACACTTATCTTCTGCCCAAAAGGTCTGACTTGTCTGAAAATTTAAGTATTTTGTGTCTTGTACATTGAAGACCAGTTGGAAATAAATGGTCATAGAGACTTGCCGTGACTTTTTGGATGTTGATTAATGGAGCTTCAGGGATTTCTTTTGTTCCAGCAGCTGCATTAGTGTATTCTTCAGCTAGTTTAGGGACAGGAAGGGGATTGTGTATAGAATATAATTTTATTAATGAGTAAACCTCCTGGGTGAGGAAACTCACTCCACCTACCAATGCAGAGCATCACCTTGTATGCAGCGGGATAGTCTTTATAATATTGCCTACAGCCTTAGGAGATTGTGACTCATCCAGTGTCAACCAGCCAGTTGGGATCCGAGGCCATCCTGTGTCGACCTAGAACAACACAGCAGAGAAGAGACAGCACAACGAAGTGGGAGTGGGAATAGTACTGCCTACTATGTGAAAAGTAAGGCAAAGGTGGTGTGGGTCAGTGGATAGGATGCTCGACTTGGAGTCAGAAAGACTCCTCTGATACTCTCTGTGTGATCTGTGGTAAGTCAGTCACTTAAACTTCTCTGAGACTCAATTTCCTCATCTGGAAAACTATGATAATAATAGAGCTTAGTCACAGGGTTGTGAGGATCAAATGAAGTAATGTATATGAAGTATTTAGTAAACTTCAAAAATCTCCATCAATGTCAGCTATGAAGTCCTTTTTAAATGTGAGTTAGTAATAGATGCAAATAAATGCCTATTCACTTTGTTGTTAAACTTCCAATTTACTATATCCCTGAAAGAAAAGCAATAAATGCATCGGAAGGGGCATATTTTAGGTATTCAGCTTGTTTGTTTCAGTCATGACTGACCCAATGCAACTCATTTTGGGTTTTCTTGGAAAAGATACTGGAGTTTCCTTCTGTAGCTCATTTTACAGATGAAGAAATTGAGGCATACAAGTGATTGGCCTAGGATCAGAAAGCTAGTAGATGTCTGAGACCAGATTTAAACTTGGGAGGCTGTGTCTTTGTGATTCCAAACCCAGCGCTCTATCCACCTAGCTGCCCTATTATCCAGTTTGGCTAATGCATTTACAGATTGCTTTTCTTCTACTGGTTGTAAAAACATTTTAAAGACATCCTTTATTTCTCATGAGCATTCTTCAATTTTTGATAGGACACGTCATTTTATTTTGGTCTTTGTTTTGTACTCAGGGACCTTTATAGAGAATTTCTACTAATTTTAAGCAATATTTTACAACAGTGTAAAATACCAAATTAAGGTATTCTCTGCTAAAATGAATTTCATCTAAGTTGGGTCCCTACTGGATACTATCATACTAAGTAAATTGTGCCAGAAAATTGTTATGGTTTTTAATCTTATAATTAACATAATTGATCACTTTTAACAACTTAGTAAGATGGAGTGTAGTCAAAAAAAACCCAGAATTATCCTGGCGAGATTTGAACTGAGATTCAGCTTCTCTGAAGCTAGCTTTGTGACCATGGGCAGACCACTTATCTATTTCTATTGCTCCTATTATTCATTTATCATTATGTGGAGCAGAGCTCAACCTACTTTCCACATTGGCTATTGATAATACGGGAAAGAAGGGTAGAGTGCTACAAAACCAGGTAAAGAAGAGGTCATAGAAGCCAATTGAACTAGTGCTTTGGATCAGTGATGTTAAACTCAGAAACAGAGGTCATTCCTATCAAATGAGAATCCATGCAAGCTGCATGTTGACTTGGAAAACCAAACAGGTTTATATATTTTTTAAAAATTGACTAATTAATTTTGTTAAATATTAGTTAAATATTTCCCAATTACATTTAAATCTGATTTGGGCCACACAGTAATGTTGTGATAGATATAATCAGGGAAATTTGTGAGACTAAAATGTTCTTTAGGAGGAGCTTTTTTTTTTTTTAATACCACCTGTGAATATAAATGTTGGTGGAAAATATTTGGGATCTGATGAATTAGTTGGTAAAGGGATATAAATTTTGTAACTTCTAAGTTACCCCCTGACCCAGGCTGCTGTCATTATTCTCTGTAATGACCTATGAGTAGCAAAGCCAGGCAAGACGTCATTATATTGGGAATAACAAGTGTATTCACTACTTTAACATCTTAAAGGTGCTCTAGAAGGTTATTTTCTTCTCACTTCAATAGTAAGAGATGTTGTTTTCATGATGGACAGTTTTTCTCTGTATAAATATAACTCTACAGTTACGTAGGCAGATATGTTTTGTGTGTTATACACATGTTTATTTCACATGACAGTTTCTGTGTTTATAGCTTTACATATAAATCTATATAGGTATGTACAGATGTCAATGGATAGATGTAAAATTTTCCATGGCCCTGCCCATCAGCAGGTTAGCCTAGGATCTAGGGAGGGATTGAGGTGATAGTGATTCACTTATAGTGATCCTACATAGACACATTAGGATCTTAGAGCTGGAATAGTGGAATAGTCCTTGGAGATCTTTTTTTTTTTTTTTTTTTTTTTTCCCCAACCCCTTCATTTTATAGATAGCAATCTCAGACCCAGGGATCTGAAGTTAGTTGCCCATCAGTAACTGAGCCAGGCCTTGAACTGAAGTAGTCTAACTTCCTTATCAGATGCTGTTTCTCCTATCCTGTGCAGCCTACTCACAAGGAAGTCTTCCCATAAACAAGTTTTGACTCTCTTTGCTAGAGGGTTGGAACTGAAAGGTACTAAGAACCCAGGTACTGAACCAATCTCATCTATTGTTTCTTATCTAACTGAAGACAATTACCCAGTGCATTTAGTTAAATAAAGCTTTAAGAGGGTGAAATATAGGACACTTTTATCTATAGACTTTGACAAAGGGAAGCCTGGCTTTAAACTGCCTTATGGGCAGGAGTCTAGGATTAGGTGATCCCGGAGTCTTGGCATTGTTTATATTTGTTTGGTTCTCTTTTTCCCAATTTATAAATATGGAAAGAATAAAGGAAATAGTTTTATATCTCCATAAATTGAAGAGGTACTGTTCATCTTCCTGTTCCAATGTGGTTTGACTTTCTGTGTAACAATGGTTTTTAACCTTCCTGTGTCTGAGGTTGATTTTTGCAGATTTTATGTGCTTCCCTTAAGAACTTCTTTCCTAATATTATGAATTTCTTACTTCCCTTGGATTTGCTTCAGGTAAATAGAGCTGGGATCTCAGCAGCAGAGGTCTAAGAAACTGGCAGATTATAGGAGATGGAAGTGAGGCAGCTTACTCAATAATATCCCAGATGTTATCAGGCATTTTCTCATGAAAACCATTGTGCCTGGGGTTAAAACAGTGACCGCTTGACTTTCAGATGCCCTTTAGCATGCTAAACCTAAAACAGAGTATGACAGAAATCAGTAAACAGTAGCTAACAACAAGAATCACACAACAATGGGTTACCAATACCCCTGGCAAAGTGGTCATTGGTGCCAATGGCTGGCAAGGAGATCTCAGTAAGGGATGGGCACAGGAAAGCTAGTCTTCCACAGCTTTACAGATGCTTAACTCCTGTAATTAAAAGGCGCGCTGAAAAACACTGTATACTCTCTTAACCTGTGGCATTCAGCCAATTGGTGCAGAGCCAGGCTTCATTCTGCAAAATTAGCTAAAAACAAGGACATTCCACCGATCCTTCTCTTAGTGATCTCTGACTCCTCATCTCTCTCTTACTTTCAATTTTGAGTCTTGTTTTCAGCAAAATTTCTCAGATATCTGCCTTCCCTAAGAGTATAGAGCCTGTTTTTTTTTTCTCTCCATAGTATTTTATTTTTAAAATACATGTAAAGATAGTTTTCAATTTCATCTTTGTAAAACTTTGTGTTCAAAAAATTTTCTCCCTCCCTCCTTCATGTCCCCCTTCCCCAATACAGCAGGCAAGCTGATGTAAGTATAATATGTTATCTCCTTTTAAGCATATTTCCATATTTATCATGTTGTGCTTTGCAAAATTGTATCAAAAGGAAAAAAACAAACAAAAAAGGTGAGAACACTGTACTCTGATCCATATTCAGGCTTCATAGTTCTCAGTATGTGGGCACTTTCCATCCAAATCTATTGGAATTGCCTTAAGTCATCTCATTGAAAAGAGTCAAATCCATCACAGTTGATCATCACATAACCTTATTGTTACTATGTACAGTGTTCTCCTGTTTCTGTAGACCCTGTCTTCTGAGAGAGGTTGGAATGGCTGAGAACCTATGGCATCATGCTCAGGTGACTACAACATAGGCAAGTTTTGTTTGCTGAGCCCTAGACCACAACCATTTCTGGCCTGGCTGTCTTTGGAGGCCCATTTTAAAGGGCTCTCTTTCAAACCTCAGGTTTTTTTGTGTTTTGGGTTTGGGTTTTAATACATTGCTAGGACAAAGATTTGGCTCTGGGAAAAATACTTTCCAGATATGGTTCCTTTGTTTTTCAGCTGCTGTTTCTATACTGCCAGCAATTATTTTCATAGGTGCTCTTTCCTGAAAAAGTCTTCAGGGAGGCAGGACACCTGATTGCTCAGGGTTTGTTTTTCTGAACCCATTAATCAACTTCTTCCATGGTTTTAGAAGCCTTTATCTGATTTGAAGAATAGCTTGATAATTGTTAAAAAGAATAATATTTATTGAATTTGTTGATTATAGACTAGATTTTGGGGACCAGTGGAACTGGGATTTCCACTTTATCACTTGGAGTTTTCTCATAGTTTTGGGGAGCCCTGGTTATCTACAGAGAATTCATGTGGTTGTTCATTTTTATTTCCTCTTGTATTTGATTTGCTTCCACTTATTCTTAATGATCTTCATCTTTTTTTCTCTGTACCATCTCCTTAGGAGGGTGATTGCTTATTCTCAGTCTCATAGTTTCAGTTTTCATTTATATTGTGGCAGCTTCCTACATTACTTTCCCACTTGTGTCCTCTATTTCAGTTCAGTTCAATTCAACATTTATTGAAATTTTTTACCTGCTAGGCACTGTGCTATGCACTGAAGCACCTCTTCATTCTTCTCCAATATTTTCACGAGATGTCCTTGTTTCTAGTTCATGCTTAATGTGACCAAACTCTTTCATCATTTCTCAGGTTTTTATTTTACATCATGAATGTAATAACTCTTATCTCTCTCATATCATCTCTTAATTAAGCACAATTTTCGACTTGTTCCTTTGAGGGATTGAAACTATTTACTTTTTCTTTCTTTAAACTTCTTTAGCTTTTAGGCTTTAGTCTTTCCTTTTTTTTTTTTTTCCCCCACATTTGACTTTATTCATTCATTCCATACATGTTTATTGAATGTCTATAATATTCAAGGTACTGTGAGGAGCTCTAAAAGTATATATCACATGATTCTCACTCAGCTTACATTGTAGTAGTAAAGGTAAAACATATACATGAAAAATTACAATATGAAACAATATGCTGTTAATATTCAGGTGAGTGGTCTAAATGATGGGATCCTTCTCTACTTTTCTCTTCAGATTAGCTCGAAACCTTCATTTCCAATGCTGTCTAGGATTAGCAGTACCATTCACAAGGTTGTTGTGAGTATCACAGCATATTTGCAAAGCATTTATCACAGTGCCTGAAATATAATAGGCAATTAATAAATAACTTATTTCCTTCTGCTAATCAGAGGCAGGATCTGGGAGCACATGATTTCAGGAGAAACCATTTGATTTCACAAAGGGGGAATGTGGACTTTAGATGACTCAAGATTCCTGGAGAACTCAGCTCAATTTCAGGAACTATGAGAAATTTTATTAGATAAACTTATAGGCAGTTTTTTATTCATTACTTTTTTTATCCATTGGCTCTTAGTGAAGTCCAGTAATTATTCTTTTTTTCTTCCGTCATCGTGGTCAGGCTTATTCTTTCCAGAAGCATACATCTAATCTCTGCCTTTCTTTCCTGTACCATTTTTCTGTTGGAGCCAAATGTCTATTTGTATGCTGTTAATTTGTTCACTTTTTTCATACTTTGTGATTTATAAATCCCTTTCACTTACATTATTTGATTTGCTTTCCTACAACCCTAAGATTGGCAAGCAGACATGATTATCTCCTTTTACAGATACTGATGGAATATTGCCTTTGGTTTCTTGAGGGAAAGGGGAGATGACTCTTTGTGGCTTTCTGACCCTCTCATTCTCCCAGAAATTCCCAGTTTCCTCTATTGTTGCTTATAATAGGGAAGCAAATTCTGAGCCTTCTGCAAGTTGGGTAAGAGTAACTTCCTGGGACTGTGTGGTGAGAATTTGTCTCGGCTCTCAGTGTAAGGAGAGATGTGGTCAGTTCAGAAATTTATCAGCAGGTTATGAAGTGAACAAGCTTGAGAAGCATTGGTATGTGAGGCTTTACAATACCTCAGATTATTCTAAAACCTGTTTATTCTGCTTGTATCACAATGAGGAATTTCAGAATGGGAGGATAAAGGAGGCTGTTTTGAGTGACTTTATCCTTTCTTGTCATGAGCTAAGTCAAACAGATTGATTTTAGGCAGTTAGAGTTGTCAGCTGGCAAGTTTCATGTAGTAAAGGGAATCCACCCACCCAAGTATATCCAAATTTATCTTTGTAACAGAATACTTTGGGAGGTGTGGCCTTTGCTTCCCAGAAATAAATTTTTAACACCATTGTTGTTGTTGACTTGCTTTGGTCTTGTCCAACTCTTCATGACTCCATTTAGGATTTTCTTGGCAAAGATAATGGAGTAGTTTGCTACTTCCTTCTCCAACTCATTTTACAGATGAGGAAACTGAAGAAAACAAGGTTAAGTGAGTTACCTAAGGTGACAAAGGTAGCAAGTTTCTGAGGCCAAATTTGAATTTGTGATTCCAGGCTGGTGTTCTATCCTCTGTGCCTAGATGCCCCATTTTTAACACTATTGTGTGTGTTATTTCTAAATTAATAATGATTTAATAAGATATTGCACCTTTTATGACAATATATTGGGTAATTTAGAATAATGTACAGTACAGTTTGGTGATTACATAAGCATAAGTCAAGACTGACTGGTAAAAAAGGCCCAGAAAAGATATAGCACTTCAGCCAAAAATAGCCCTCAAACTAAACATCCCATGACCTTTTTTTTTTTTTTTCCAAAAATGGATTCTATTTATTTTTATAAAGCTTTTTATTTTCAAAACACATGCATAGGTAGTTTTCAATATTCACTCTTGCAAAACCTTGTGTTCCAAATTTTTTTCTCCCTCCCCTAGACGACAAGTAATCCAATATGTGTTAAACATTTATCATGCTGCACAAGAAAAATCAGATCAAAAAGGAAAAAATGAGAAAGAAAACAAAATACAAACAACAACAACAAAAGTGAAAATACTATGCTGTCGTCCACACTCCGTCCCCACAATCCTCTTTCTGGGGGCAGATGGCTCTCTCCATCACAAGATTATTGGAACTTGTCCTATGATCTTAAAGTCAGCACATTCCAAACTAAGCTTTTATCTTCCCTTCTAAGCGCTTTTCCTTTTACTATTGAGGACACTGCCACTTCCAAGTCACCTAGGATTACAATTTAGGTATAACTTCTCATTCTATCATTTCTTCCCCCCCGCCCACTATATTGCCATAGCTTATCCATTGTCAAATTCTGTCATTCTACATAGCTTTATAACATTTCTGTGTGTACCACTTCTCTGCTGTGGCAGGGACAACCCCTGGTGCAGGCCCACTTCTCTTCACACTTGGATTGTTGTAGCAGTTGTTGGGGGGTAGGGGGTATTGTGTGTATGTATGGGGGGGTGTCTGCCTGCCTGAGGTGCTTTCTTTGTTCCAGTCAGCCCTCTACCTCTATCTAGCTGTCAAATCTATCTTCCTAAAGGGAAGGTCTGATGCTGACACCCCACATTCATTCAGCTCCACTGGCTCTATTGTTTGTCTATTAAAGTTCTTTATGACCTGACTCTCTCCTTTCCCCTGTCCAGCCATGCTCTACAATCCAGCGACACTGGTCGCCTTGCTGTTTCATACACAGGATACTCAGTATCCTGGCTCCCAGGCATTTGTACTAGCTTGTATTCCAAGCCTAGAATTCTCCATTTCCTCATCTCTACCTTGTAGCCCAGCCAAAATCCTGCCTTCTATAGGAAGCCTTTCCTGTTTCCCCTAATGCACTTAATGCACTATTTTTTTGTTGATTATCTTCAATTTCTTCTGTTTATATCTTGTTTTCATGTTGTTGTTTCCATAGACTGTGAACTGTGAGAGAGTAGGCACTGTTTTAGCAGTGATTGGCACATAATGGTGCTTAATCAGTGCTTATAGACTTGACTTGGTATAGGATGAAAAAAGATGAGGATTTTGCCATTTTAGCTTTTGACTCCATTGAACTTTCTAGACAGTGAACCTGTGTCCTGATAGGATTGAACTGGAGAGTTCCTTGAAGCCCCAAGAGGTTAAATAGCAAAAGTGGGAGGGAAACAATTCCATGGTCTTCCCTCCTCTCTTTCCTTCCCTTCTCCCATCTCTTTCCCTCTTTCTCTCTTTCCTTTTTCTTTTTCTCTGTCCCTCTCCTCTTCTCTCTCCCTTTTCATTTCCCTCCTATTTTAGAGTGGGAAGGGATTCTCAAGGTGTCTAGCTTGGCATCCCACCTAATATAGGTCTCACATTTATGATACCCTGGCAAGTCACCGTTTCTGTTATGAAACCTCTTCATCTCATAAGGTTTACATTTTCATTGTCTTATCAGTCCTAATAGTTAGAAAGTACCTCCTTATGGTAAGCTAAAATCCGACTATTATTTCTAGTCATTGTTCCTATTTGGTTTTTGACAGGGGCAGAGCAGAGAGTAGGGAAGAGTTGGTTACTACATAGGATAGGATAAATCTATTCTTTCTTCCACATAGCAACTCTTCAAATGATGGTTCCCTAGGGTCTTCTTTTCTGGGCAGACATTCCCAGTTTCTCCAACTATTCAAAATAAAACAGAGGTAGGTCTTCAGTCAGCAGCCTCAGTCACTCTACTCTGGATATATATATATATATTTTTTTTTTCCCCTGAGGCAATTGGAGTTAAGTGACTTGCCCAGCATCACACAGCTAGGATGTATTAAGTGTCTGAGGCCAGATTTGAACTCAGGTCCTCCTGACTCCAGAACTGGTTCTCTATCCATTACACTACCCAGCTGCCCCCATTCTGGACATTTTTTGATAAAACCTTTCTTCAAATGCAGCTCACATGACTGAATGCCATGTTCTGAACATGTGATGTGACAAGCAGAATACAGTGAAATTATTATTACTACCTTGCTATTTCTATATGCTATAATTTCTTTGAATTCAACCCCAAATTGAAACCATATATTATCCTTTAGGACATACTGACCAGACTAGCTATTCCTTAGGTTAGGAAATGCCTTAATGAAATTATTTTTCTGGCCCTGTTGGCTTATCACCAGTTTTGTACTGTTATTTATTATAGGGCTTTCTAAATGTAGGCAGTCTTTAACTTACTACCAATGTGTTCTAAAGCATTCTTTATAAATTGATGAATATAGTTTCCCATAAAAACTGCATTATAAATAGTATTTAAAGAACTCAGATCATGTACAAAAACCCATTTAATACATTGTATACGAGCAGAATAGGCCTTACAGTTCTGTTTAGTAAAACATGATAGTAACCTTTATGTTACAAATGCTGAATAAAATATTTTCTCAGTTATATCAAAGCACTGGTCTTTTCTTTCTCCCCTACCTTTGCAGTAGTAAGATAGGAGAAGTGGGTCTTCTGAGTCATAAGGAGGAGTTTTGGCAGAAAGAAGTAAATACTTAGATTCTTCTATTCAGATCTGAGATATCTCTTAGAGATCACTTAGTCCAATATCCTCATTTTACAGAGTAAAAAATTGGGACCTAGGAAGAAGAGACTTGTGCACAATCATCAGGGTGGCAAATAAGCTGGGCCAGTCTTGGAACCCAGCACTACTGACTCCATTGAGGCACATTTATTTACCATTCTGAGAGAATATACTGCTATGTCAGTCATTTATCAAGTATATTAGATTCAGGAACAGATGACCTTTGGTTTCATTTGTACCTAGAGGAATATTGGGTGTTAGTAAGTTGGGAATGTTGTGCATGATTGTATTTTATAATTTCTGATATATCTCAAACATTTACATAGATAATGATTAGAAAAAATTTTAAAGAATTGAATTTGTGAACATTATGTGGTAACATATATTATGCCTTACAAATAAGGAAACTGAGGTTTACCTTAGGGGAATTGCTTAGAGTCAAACAGGTAGTAAATTGCAGAGATGAAATCTGAATTGATATACTCTAGTTCCAATTTCAATGACCTCTGTAATATCCTACCTAATCTCTGAGTGAATTTCCAGAGTACAGCTATGATGACTATAGTGTAAACATTTGGAATCCTTTCATTGGAAGTATGAAGAACAAATCACTTCAGTTCTCAAGTAGATGAAAAGGATAATTAGTCATCCAAGAGGAAGCTGCCATCTTGAGGAAAAATTTTGAAATTCATCTTTAATTTTAAGTCAGGAAATTGCCACCAAATCTGTTGAATGTTAAGCATATGGCATTTAGTACTAGACACATATGAAATCATGCAGACTCATTGGAATTATACAATTTATTGTCTCTTTGTTTTCCTCTTACTTCAGTTCTTCCCTTCCACATCGGAAGAATTTGGAAATGAAGAGTATGTTGAACTTGATGGCTCGTTGAGATCTTTTCCCTGGTACCGTTTTAATGGTCTCCCCAAGTTTCAGTGCTTTTGTGTTACCAAGACTAGATGGTAAACATAAGCAGGAAAACCAAACAGAAACAGGAAACCCAGAACAGGTCAGCTGCAGATGAGTCACAGGAAAGTGAGCTCAAAACCCAGAGTTTTAAGTACCGTGGACAGGTCCCCTATTGTGCTTATTTAGACCAGAACTAAGGGACTCTGCTTAGCCCCTGACTCTTCTTTGTGATGAAAAGGCAGTTATCCTGTGAAAATGATCTTTGTTTCTGTCGAAAAGAGGCCATCTAGATGCCATCACCATTATTTCTTCAGGCACCTCTTCCACTCTCCTCTACCCTGTGACCTCGGTCAGGCCTTCCCCACCTTTCCCCAAGAGGACCTTGACAGCCTGGTCTCCCTGCGGGTTATTTTCCATAAAACTGCCACATTGATGTTCTGAAAGCACAGGCATAATCATGGCAGCTCCCTGCTCAAGCTTCAGTGGCTACTTCTGACCTCTAGGATAAATCACCAACTCCTCTGGCATTTAAAGCCCTTCACAATTTGGTTCTAGCCTGTCTTGCCAGGTTTATGTACTCATTTACACTCTTTTACTCTGCATCCCAGCCAAACAGGCCCACTTGCTGCTCCCCTTCACCATGTTCCATCCCTTAGCTCCACTCCTTGGCCCAGGCTGATCCCTGAGCCTAGAATATCCTGCTTCTTCACATCTGCCTTATAAAATGCCTGGGTTCCTTCCAAGCTCAGCTTAAGCTCTACCTCCTATAAGAAGCCAAGTTAAGTTCTCCCCATCACTTACCTCATTGTCTAGTTCTCCCTTTTTAGGGCCTCCTAGAAATGCTTTATATCTACTTTGTTTATATTTTCTACATAACTTCCACATATTGGGGTGGAACCCAGACACCTAAAAAGGAGAGGGTAGGTGACGTGGGAGAGAGGGACAGACTTTCAGTCTGGTACTGTGGGGGGAGCAAGGCAAAGGCCTCTCAGCACATGAGGTCTCAAGCCAAGTTGGGGGGCGAGGAGGCCATCAGCCATGCAAGTCTCTCTCATGTCCATTCTTTTGCTTTTACTGCAAGGTGGTGGTTTGGGTTTTTTAGTGGTAGCAGTGGTAAGAGGCCATGAATTGCTCAATTGAGGAGCAGGATTGAGGAAAGAAAGTACAATAGTGTACTGTAAAGATAAAACATAAGTGGGTTTTTTGGAATGTAGATTTCTTTCCAAATTCCTTAAGTAATATCAAGTTTGCATAGTATGTTTTTTTGTTTTGTTTTGTTTTTTGCTGAGGCAATTGGGGTTAAGTGACTTGCCCAGGGTCACCCAGCTAGGAAGTATTAAGTGTCTGAGGTCATATTTGAACTCAGGTCCTCTGACTTCAGGGCCAGCACTCTATCCACTGCGCCATCTAGCTGCCCCAAGTTTGCATAATATGAACTTTATGTAAAGTGATAATTGTTTGTTCTGATTAGTTGTTTCTTGGATTCCATTTGTGCAGAGTGTGCCAAAATTTAAGGGGCTAGGCCAGAAGACTTATTTAGCCAGTTAACCACATGGATTTGATGGGTTTTGTTTTTACTCTAGGGTCATCTAGCAGTCGACATCCAAATCAAGCAACTCCAAAGAAAAGTGGCATAAAGAATGGCCAGATGAAGAATAAAGATGATGAATGTTTTGGGGATGACATTGAAGAGATCCCAGACACAGATTTTGACTTTGAAGGGAACCTGGCCCTTTTTGACAAAGCAGCTGTATTTGAAGAGATTGACACTTATGAGAGAAGGAGTGGTACCCGTTCCAGGGGCACCCCAAATGAAAGACCTGCTCGATATCGTCATGATGAAAACATATTAGAATCTGAACCAATCGTCTACCGGCGGATTATGGTGCCTCAGAATACAAGCAAAGAATTCTGTACTGGTGAGTCAGTCACTTCCTCTACTATTCAGTTCTGGTTCTCTAATTTCCTGGATTTTGTTGAGTAACTTTCCTTCCTTGGTGTACATGAAATAGTAAACTATTTGAAATTCTTTATGTGAAGGCTATCGGATCGACCAGATCCTTCAAAAGAGCTTGTTCCTACAAGATAGTTATTTAGGAAGAGATTTTGTGGTATATTTATTCTTTCCAAATAATCAGAGTACTGTGGCATCATGTAAAAATAAAAATTACACATTTATTACATATTTATGTAGGATCTTAGCATTTAGAATTAGAAAAGGAACCATAGAGCCCACTTAATCTGTATTTTACAGGTGAGGCAATTAATCTTTTATAATTTCATCTGGTCATCAGAACAACCCTATGTAATATTTTATGCAGATATTATTATTCTGCATAAGGAGATGAAATCCCTTCATAACAGTTCCCTGAGATGTTTATTATAAATTGATTTCTTTAGGATCACTCAGGTAATCAGTAGCAGAGTTAGGACTCTAATCTATGCCTTCTAACTGAATCCATTGCTCTTTCCACTATTCCATGACTGCCATGTGCTGATTTCAAGGAGTTAATTCCTCTCACACACCTGGCATAGCTTGCCTAACAGCCTTTGGCCCCCTCTTTATGGTGGTCATTATAAATTACCTTCATTAAAGTCAGACTCCACTGCCATGTCACAGAACGAAGGATTCTCTGGGTTCCTGAAAGGGAAGACAAGTGAGTGACAGCTCGGGGCTGCTCTAAGTGTGGCCAGTGCTGGAAAGATTTGTGCTAAGGCCCCTGGGACTGCAGGCTGTCCAGTTCTAGGCTGTCCTTGTTCAGTGAGGAGGGGGCTTACCCTCAGACTATTTTCAAAGGGATACATTTTTAGGCCATTGCAACTCTGGACCATTGTGTAGTGGAGGGTTCATCTATTTTGTTTGAGGGAGAACTTATATTGATAAGATCACATCCTTTAAGTATTGAAGTAATTTAAATTTTCAGCACTTCCTTCCTATTCAGGAAGGAAACAAGCATTTATTAAGCACCTGCTATCTGCTAGGCTCTGTGTTAAACACTTTACAAATATTTTCTCATTTGATCTTTGCAATAACCTGGGGGGAGGATAGGTGCCATAATTACCTGCATTTTATGGTTGAGGAATATGAGGTAAACAGGTTAAGTAATTTGGCCAGGGTCACCTAGCTTAATAAGTGTCTGAGTGGCTGGATTTGAATTCAGGACTTCTTAACTCTAGGTGCAGTGCTCTGTCTGCCGTACTGCCTCACTATCTCTGAATTTAATCAAGTTATACAGAGACTTTTATCCAGTCCTGGTTTTCTCATTTCTCCCTCTTCTAATATCAGATCACCATTGTATATTCACAGAACATGCTTATATTCTGATTTGCTTTGTACTCTGTATTCTATCTATATAGGATTATAAACTCCTGAGGCTAGGATTTTGTTTTCACTGATTTAATGTCTTCTGGACCAGGCTCTGTGCTAAACCCTAGAAACAGACATAGGGACAAAACTTGAACAGCCCTTGCCCTCAAAGAGCTTGTGGTCTGATCAGGTGAAGCCAATCCCCAAGATAAATAAAATCCTTGTGTACCATGCAATGGGGAGAAAGGAGGAATCTGGAAATGTTTCATTTGAAGGTAGCACTTGAGCTGAGCCTTGAAGGAATACAAGCATTTTAAGAGGCCGAGATGAGGAAGACAGTGCATTCCATCCTTATCGATCAGTTTGGGCAAAGGAGTGGAGATAGGAGTTGAAACATAGTGAATGGGGTGCTGAGATGGAGAATAAGAGAGTGTAATAACTAATTAATCCTGGAACGATAGGCTACGACCCAATTGTGAAGGACTTTAAATGCCAAGCCAGAGGCAGCTACTGAAGCTTCTTGAGCAGGGAGCTGCCATGATTATGCCTGTGCTTTCAGAGCATCAATATGGCAGCTTTGTGGAAGGTTGCCTAGAGAAGGAGAGACTGGATGTAGGGAGACCAGGTTCCTATGGTCATCTGGAGGAGAGGTGGGGAGGGTGGTGGTGCTGTGAGGAAGATGGAAGCAAGTGTGAAAAAGGTGATGTAATAGCTCATTGAATATAGGCTGCATAAAAATGATAGAATTGAGGTTTTGAGCTTGCAGTGCTGAGTGGCTGAAAGGATGGTGGGCCCTCAACTGAAAATGGGAAACTGAGCAGGAGAGTTGGGTTTGAGGGAAGGATTATGGGTTCTTTTGAATTTGAGATGCCTGTGGGATTATCAGCATAAAAAGTGCAGCATCTGGCAGAGTCGTCACTTATAAATACTTGTTGCAATGAATGAGTAATTGCCTGACCTTTGCTTGTTTTATCAAAAGAGGGACCTAGGATATCAGACTCATCATTCTGTTTTGTTAGTTATTCAGTAGCTCAGGCAAAAACATTTTGCCTAGGATTACAGTTTGGAATTGTTATTTTTGTTGATGTGCATCTTACTAGTGTTAATAAATATAATACAAATTAACACAATAGAAGTATTTATGATAAATTATGCTTCAAGAGCTACCCAATTGTTGTCATCTGTGGAGTTAGCCTGGATAATTTTTGTGCTAGAAGAAGAAAGAACACAGTTATTTATTTAAGGGGCTCAACATGTGGCTTGCTATGTGTCCCCCTGAAGTCTTTGATCCTGAATAAAAGTTATAGGTGAGAAACACGAAAAGGAACAAGCATTTATGTGGCACCAGCTATGTATCACACCCTGGTGTTAGGTATTTAACAAATATCTCATTTGATGCCACGACAGTTCTGCAAGGGAGATGCTCTTATTGTCCCCATTTTATAGTCTGGGGCAGACAGAGATTAAGTGACTTGGCCAGAGTCACTCAGTTTGTCAGGGTCTGCATCTGGGTTTGAGCTCCTGACTCTGGGCCCAGTTCTCTGTGCCATAAGCCATCAACTGTACCTTTATTTTTCTCAGACTTTAGTGTGATATCTTAGTTTTAACATCTTAGAAGTCCTCTCTCCTCTAGTCATAGACTCCCAGAACCTCAAGAACTTGAGAGTTTATTTGACTGGGCCTCCTTTGCTGAGAACCTCTGGAGCCCATGGCAGAGCCCCAGGAGCATGGTTCTCTGTTTCTCCACTTTGTGCTTCCCTTATGTTGGTGGGGTGGCTTTGTTGCCCTTTTTCATTCTTTGAAATTGTGGCCCACTAAAAATACCTACATTTTTCCTTGCATAAACTGCTATTTTCTTTTTTTTTTTTTTTTTCCCCAATCCTGTACTTTTGAAGTTGATTTTTAAACTACAAGTGTGTTTAGTTTTTCTTCCCCCTCTGTTTCAGTAGCTAACTAAACAGTAACTAAAACTTCAGGTTTGTGGGGTGGCACAGGATATAATTTTTCAGGAAAGTATCAGGAATGTTTTCCGCATGTGAAGAAGATAGCCTTGCCTTGACATGGAATGAGTGAGCGGTTTAGGGGGTGAGAACTGTTGTGAGGAGGTAGGGGAGGGATTTTGCCATCAAATAGCATGTGCTTCCTTCTTGAAGTAGAAAAGAGGAGAGGTGGGCAAATTCTAGTTGTCTTTCTCCTTATTTTCCTACCCTTTTCATTTGCCTAATTTAAAAAAAAAATCTGTTGACAGGGTTTTCAGTCCTCTCCTCTCCCATGAAACTCATTAGCCAGAGTTGCTATCAACAGACATATTAAAATACAGATATATTGGACACCATCCTGGAAAAAGATCCAGATCTTTCTGAAGAGCTGGGGGAAAGGGGGAAGGGAGTGTTGGTGTTTGCATTGAGCCAACTGTGAGTATGCATCATAAGAACAGTATCCATAGATGGGCTTGAGTTAGCTTCCCATGAATACTTGTGCCTAGGAGGCATAAGACAATGCAAATAACATATTTACTTACTTGGCTACTGTGGTTTTCTGCTTGATTATCAGCAGAGCTGGAAGGAAATACTGTTTGATAATCAGAGCCTCTGGTAGCAGTGTTTGATGTCAGGAAGCAAGTATCTTGCTATTAAGAAAAATGTCTTCTCTGCTCAAAGCCCAAAGATATATTTGGTTTTTATTGTTGAGTCACCTGATGGCACAATGAATTACTGCCCATTCTGAGGGGAAACTGAGCAAAGGTCAGAGCCTGAGGATAAAAACTTCCTGATAGGACTTCATATCCAACTTGATTCACATAGTTGAAAATCAGCCTGTCAAAAGGAATGTTTAAAGAACCAATACAGACTCAGAAAATGTCTAAGCTGGAGAGGCCCCCCCCCCTTTTTTTTAAGAAGCCCAGAAAAATGAAGAGATTGTCTTGAGTTCTCCCTAGAGGGTAGGTGGTAAAGAAGAGCCTTAGGTGCTAGTCTTCTAACTCCGGATTCCTCTCTTTCCACTGGGTCAGTTCTGCCTCACCTTCTAAGGAAGAAAAAGCATGTCTAAATTAATAGTGTTCCCTTGTACCTTTGCTCTAAATGATTTATTTGGAATTAGCTTCTTTGTAAAAAGAGAAGTGAGACTGAATGAACTCTAAACTCCATAACTCAGAATGAATTCAGTCTAAATCCTGCAAACTTTAAATACTAATAATACACATGGAAAGCTGTTTGCATTTAAAAGTAATTAAACTCTTACTTTAAAAAAAGACTCCATCTAAATGAATGAATGAATGAGAAATGAATGGAAAAGCACATCCTCTGATTCTTATCCAGACTAGGGTGATGAGACACAAAAAAATAACCTATAGTGATGGTCCATCTTTATTTAGGACTTTACTGAGTTAGGTGATACAATTGTTATTATTCCCATTTTATAGATGAGTTAATTGAAGCTCCCCAAAGTTAAATAGCTTGCCTAAAGCCACATAACAGTAAACACTAGAGCCAGGATTTCAATCCAGATGCTCTGACTAAATCTAGCACTTTTCCCACTGCTTCAGCAATAAAATAGAAGATCATGAAATATGTGAGCTGTATGAGAGGTACAGAGAGGACAATCAGAAAAAGGAATTTCTTCTAAATGCTCAGCTAATGAAGGAGGTGGGATTTGAGTTGGGCCTTGAAGGATTTCAGTAGTCAAAGAGTTATCATTTCTAAGGGTAGGGAAGAATTAGGAGAAAGAGGCCAGGCTGAATGAACAAAAGCAGGATGGTGTGAATATACAAAATTGTCTGCAATAGACACTGAATAGATTAGTTTGAATGGAGCAAAATGTCCTTGACAGAGAATGGTAAAATAACTGAAAAATTAAAACCAGATTGTAGAAAGCCTTAGGAATTCAGACTTTATTAATTAGGCAGTGAGGAACAATGGGAATCTTTTTTTTTTTTTAACCTAAATGATATGAGCAGAATATTTTAGGACTAGGAATTAATCTGACAGAGGTATAAAGGAGAAACTGGAAGCAGGGAAACCAGTGGCTATTATTTATATTAGATTAAAATAAGGTGTTAAGGCATAGTTTTCGTAGTGATTGTCATAGTGGGAAAGAAAGAATGGATTTGAAAGATAACTTTTAGTAACCACATACTCTTGTAACCTAGCGGAAGAAAAGGACAGGGGTTGTTCCCAAATTTTGATGAAGGCTGTGAGACTTTAAGAAGGCTGGGGGTGGGGGATATCTGACAGAAATATTGAGATTAAGAGGGATTACTGGTTTGGGATGGGAGATGATGTGAAATTTGAAGTGAAGATGGGAACTCCAAGAATGAGTATTTGTTAGGTACTCTAAAGCTACAGCAGTAAGTGATAACTCCTAGAAGAATCAAGGACTGAACACAGAAGAATCAAGAAAGAGGGGTCAGGGAATGGGCCAAGGTGTAGTAGGAAACCAGGGCTATCAGAGAAACCAAAAGCAGAGAGTTTTTAAAAAGGTGGTCAGTATTGCCACAGAGAAGTCTGGGTTAACATTCTAGTTTTTGGGGCAGCTAGTAGTATAGTGGATAGAGTACTAGCCCTGAAGTCAGGGTTCAAATATGGCCTTAGACAATTAAAACTTCCTGGCTGTGTGACCCTTGGCAAGTCACTTTAACCCCAATTGCCTCAGCCAAAAAAAAAAAAGAAAGAAAAGAAAAGAAATTCTCCTTTTTACCCCTACTTTGATGTGTGACTTTAGATGAGTCACTGTTTCTTCATTTGTAAAAGAAAGGGCAAGATTCTCAAGCTTATTGCACTGCTGGCATTCTATGATTCTTAAAGGAGGATTAAGAAAAGGCCATTACATATGGTGATCAAGAAGTCACTGACAATCCTCAAGAATACAGCTTCATGAAGATGGAAGAGGCAGATACCAGGTTTTTTTTTATTATAGATTATAGAAACCTATAGAAAAGGATCTCAGATAGCATCTAATTTAGTTTCTTCATTTATATATGAAGGAAACTGAGGCTCAAGAAGGAACCCAAGGCTACAGAGGAGTAAGCTTCAGAGAAGAGATTTGAAGCCAGATCCTCTGACTCTGGAGCCTGGTTAAGGAATCAGGAAATAGAAGCAATCGATATAAATCAATTGTTGGAATGGTTTGGCAATGGGAGAAAGGAAAGGGAAAAACCAAAGAGTCATTAGAAGGGACAATAGTCTCAATAAAGATTTTGGAGGGGGAATGTAGAGATGGGGGGAATTGGGGTTAATTGACTTGCCCAGGGTAACATATTTAGGAAGTGTTAAAGGTGTGAGGCTGGATTTGAACTCCAGGGCTGGTGCTCTATCCACTGCACCATCAAGCTAGCCCAAGATTTATTTCAAAAATGGGGAGATCAACTTCCTACCAATTTGGCTAACCTTCACTGACTATAGTAAAACCTAGACGTTTGCTGTGGATCAAACAATAAATAAGAAGCCCAGTGAGAAACTACAGTGACTTCTTCCCAGAATTGTAGGGGAAGGAGGGGGCAGGGAACTCTAGCAAAGTGAGTCAACATAATCAGAGACAAGGCCTGTTATTGCACAATAAGCGAAATGAGAAGACTTTTGTGAACTGATGATATACAGTGAAAAGATCAGGACTGCAACAATTTATGTACTAACAACAATATTATAAAGAAAGAATACTTTGAAAGACTATAATTTTCATTGGGACAGTGACAGCATGATTGCTTAGGACTGAAGATGAAGCATGCTACCCACTTCCTGAAAGAACTGATATACTTAAAATGAGACATGCATCTTTGGACATGGCCAAATTTATTTTGCTTGGCTATGAATATTTGTTGTGAGGATTTTTCCCTTGTTATTGTTCATTTGGGAGAAGGGGGAGTGGAAAGAAGAGACAACTACTTGTGAAAAATTAAATAAGGATAATTCCTTCCACCTTTTCAAACAATAATCACAAACTCATCCTGAGAAGAAAAAAAATCATAGACATTATATTTCTAGAAATCATAAATGTAAACTGACCAGAATTATTAGAAACAGAGAGCAAAGTTAGAAAGAATCTATCATTCACCTCCTAAAAGGAACCCAGAAAGGAAATTCCCAAGAATGTCAAGGCCAAAATCCAGAGCCTCAACATAAAGAAAAATTCAAGCAACCAGAAAATGCAAATCAAATACCAAGGAACTACAACCAGGCCCACACAAGACCTGGCAGCTTCTACTAAAAGTGAAAGGAGATCTTGGGAATATATTACAGAAGACAAAAAAATTAGCCTTAAAATAAAGAATAACTTACACTAAAATTGACTTTTTAAGAGAGCAGAAACTTTCCTATATTTTGAGTGGAAAGACCAAAAATGAATAGAATTTTTTTTAAATTTTGATATCTTTATCATCTTCAAAATACATGTAAAGATAGTTTTCAACATGCACTCTTGCAAAACTGTGTTTCAAATTTTTCTCCCTGCCTTCCACCAGCTCCTCTCCCAAATAGCAAGTAATCCAATATGGGTTTAATATATGCAATTCTTCTAAAGATATTTTCACATTTATCATATTGCACAAGAAAAATCAGATCAAAAAGGAGGGGGGGAAGCAAGCAAACAACAACAAAAAAGGTGAAAATATTATGTTGTGGTCTACATTCAGTCTTCATAGTCCTCTTTCTGGACACAGATGGCTATCTCTGTCACAAGTCTATTGGAGTTGGCCTGAATCACCCCATTTTTTTGAAAAGAGCCAAATCCATTACAGTTGATCACCACGTAATCTGGTTGTTTCCGTGTATAATGATCTCCTTGTTCTGTTCATTTCACTCAGCATCAGTTCATGCAAGTCTCTCCAGGCCTCTCTGAAATCATCCTGCTAGTCGTTTCTTATAGAACAATAATATTCCATGACATTCATATACTATAACTTGTTCAGTCATTCCCCAGCTGATGGGCGTGTGCTGAGTGAAATTTTGAAATAAACATGGGAGTCTAGAGAAACTTTGAAAGATAAATTTATTTGATAATTTGAGGAGCTGGATGATGGTGTAGTGATGTTATAATAGGAAATTTCTTAAAACAAGTGTCTTTTCAGAACCCTAATCTTCATAGAGTATTCAGGGAGTCAAATAAAAACATGGTAGAGTGTCTGGATTGGTTCTATTCTGAAGATTTGAGGAGAGGAAAGCGAAGAGAAAATAAAAGCTGGAATGTGCTGAGGTGGAAAGGAAGAAGAAGGAACAGGATGGTACTCGATACTTCTCATTGTTGGGATGCTACAAACTTTAAGAGGAACGGATGGAAGGAAGGGGCTTCTGATGAACCTCAGTTCTTATCTGAAAGATGCAAAGGAAGGTTGAGTACATACACATAAATACACAGAGTTTGGTATACAAATGTATCAAATTCAAAAGAGAAATCTGTAGGGAGAGGGAGAGGGATGGGAGGTAATGATATAAGAGGGAGGATAACGAGGGAGGGAATAGTTACCAGCAGAATAAGCTTCCTAATCCTAAAGTGGGTATAAGAAAAGAACTAGAATCTAAGCTGATGCAAAATTTTTTGTGTATTTTTTAAAAGCTGTCTTCCTTTTTTTTTTTTTTTTTGTTCTGTTTTTGGAAATGCTCTTTTTTGAGTGTTTAAGTTAAAATAAAAACAAAAGAAGGGAAATTAGTGCTTTAACATTTTTTCCAAATACATTTTAATATGGCTTTTTTTTTTACATCTCCCATATTCCCTAATCTATCTCTCCCTTCCAAGAGAGCCATATCCTGTAACAAAGAATTAAAAAAGAGGGGGGAAAGTGTTTAGCAAAGGAAGGAGAAAAGTACCTTCCCATATCGCTTTAGAATCTTGCCTAATCGTGGTAATGTCACATTATTCAGGTTTTTTTTTTTTTTTTTTAATTTTGCTGAGGTAGTTGGAGTTAAGTGACTTGCCCAGGGTCACACAGCTAGGACATTTTAAGTGTCTGGGGTCACATTTGAACTCAGGTCTTCATGACTTCAGGGCTGGTGCTCTATCCCCTGCCCAACTAGCTGCCCCCTGATCTTTTTTGTAACTAAATTGCTAAACATTCCAACTCTACTGCAGAGAGCACAATTCTTTTGGGCTAGCCATATTGTTCAAATACCAAATGTACGTTAGCCAAAAAGATTATTTTATGGAGAATACAGACAGGAGAAGCGCTCACAAGGTGGTCAGAAAAAGCAATACAGGTCTCTCAAGGTCTCTCTTAAGAATTTTAGAATTGATTGTATGACATGAGAGACACTGATACAGGATCCCCCCAACATGGCATGCCCTCATCAGGAAAGTGCTGTGCTCTTTTGAACAAAACAGAATTAAATTAGCCCAAAAGAAACTCAAGATGTGAAAACTTAGAGAAACGTGTCATTTCCCCCCCCCCCTATTATGATATCATAGGGTCTGTTTATGTCCAATCTGTGACAGACCATCCCCAGCTCATATTGATCTGATCAACTATAGCTGGACATATGTAACTCGACTTTAACATAGTGATGTCTTAGTCCTCTTCCAGTCCTTTCTGTTGTCAAAGGACAACAACCAACCACCACCACCAACCAATGGAAGAGACGCTTCTTTCTTAGCTTCAGTTTTCTTAGCCAAAATGGAAGTTGGGAGGAAGTGGGGATTCTGTAATCTTTCCCTAAAGTCCTGGTTCTAAATTCCTTATTTCATTAAGAATTGAAACATCAGATGTCTGAGGAGCTTTTTTGGTAATTGGTGGTAATTTAGACTTGGCCCTGGATGTCTTTATAAAGAAATGGGGAATTTGTTTCAAGGAAGTAATAGTATTGTAGTGGCAAAATACCCATGAGGGGTACCTCAGAAGATTGGAGCAAATGTTAGTACTTCCAGTGGGGGCAAAGCTGGTAAAGCTGTGGGTTTGGAGCTGTTCCAAAGTGAAAAGACGGCTAAAACTGTTGATCTTGAGGTACTTGAAAGTTACTTGAATTTCCTAACCAGGCTTTTCATATGAATTGTTTCATGAGTATGTAATTATTCTTTACTCCTTTTGGAAGGCTTCTGTTTAACTTCCTCCTTTTGTTCTCCCCTGTATAATATAGGATACTTATCTTTTAATAGCGTAGGTGGCCAAGTTTACAAAATCATTGTGTCCCTATATTCTGATTTTTTGACAGCTCTTTCCTCTTTGTGCTAAGATGGGAGGGAGTCAGCAATTTTTCCTTCCTTATTCTTACCTTCCTGCTCTAGTCTCCTGGCAGCATCTGAAGTGAACTCTCCCAAGCAGCCTTTAGTTATATTTAAGACCAGCAGGTACTTTATTTCTAGAACAGGTATTCAGAGAATTAGTATTGCCTTTAAAATCTTATTCTTTTCTTTTCTTGTGTGTGTGTGTGTGTGTGTGTGTGTTTGCACAGGGTCATTTTTGGAAGAAATAAAAGCTTTTAGCTTGAAAATGACTGTTGAAGAATTTTACTTTTTTTGTTAGCAAGGTTTTATTCAGTAAGAACTTATTAGATGCTTCTCAATTAGATTATTGTCATTCAGAAAACCTATCTTCTAATACAGTGGGATTTTTCAGGATCCAGATTATTTTTTAAGCCTCAGGAAAATCACTTTCCCTTTCTCAACTATTCTATTTTCTCATTGGTTCCAATTAGAGGTAACTGTGCTTAGGATATACCTCTTGGCCATGATACTTCCACTGTGCCTCTGCCTTACAGTCTTAAAACCTTTAGTACTTTTCATTTATCTTATGTAATTGACTTACTAAATCTTTTTCTGTTTCTTCCTTCAAAATTCATCATTTTTCTTTTCTTTTTTCTTTTTTTTTCTTCTCTACCTGTTACCCCAATCTGACCCTGATTACTTTATATCTGGGTAATTTCAGTATTAGCTACTTTCTCTTCCTTGATCTTCTTTCCAATCCATCCTTTTTACCATTTTGAGACTTCTGTCTCACTTTCAAGCCTCCATAATGTACCCCAGCCCTACCTGTAGCACACTACCTGTTTAAGTAGAACTCTCATCTCTGAATTTGGTATAATTAGGGAAAGGAGAATGTCATAGCTATACTTTCCATATGTCATCTTTGTTAATTCCATTGTTAAATGAGTGAAAGAAAAATTCATTTATTAATTAATTATTATGTGCCAAGCACTGGGGTAAAAAAATAAGACTGCTCCTGTTCCCATTCTAATAGAGGAGACAACACATTTGAAAGCTTTTCAGCTACATGTTAGATGAGGGTCAGTGACCCTTATGGTGTAGTAGCAGAGCAAATGTTAATTCCATGATAAGATCATATCATTTCCCAATGTTGAACCTATTTGATAGTGCAGAGGAATTTGGTGGCAAGAATTTTCCTTTCTGGCTCTTCAGGAGCTGTGGCTATTGCCAGGCCATATTTTCATGAGGTTGTCTCCCAGCATGATGGCTGAGGGAGCTGGCCAAAAGAAATGCTATTCCCAGTCTTGGGCTCAGGTTCCTAGGCTGTATCCCCTTTGTATCTGAGGGGAGATAGTGATCAAGGGGATGATTAGACTGGTCTGGCACATGCTGCCTCCTATCTGCCCTCCAGGGAACTACCACTTTAGCTGGGTTGGTTGTTGGTACGCTGTCTCTTAATCTCATTGCAGAATAGAAAACTCTAGGGCCTTGATATGTTGTCTACAGGACCCTCGGCATTCTAGCCATGCCCTTTTGTGGGTTTTTGGGAGTTAAATATCCTCAAAGGCAACTTTGGACTGACACACCTTCTGTTACTGTATGGATAGTGGGCTGAGCTGACTTGGTGGCTGTGGAACCTGAGCAGGCACTTGAATAAAACTAGGTGGGAAGGAGAGGTCATTGTAGTAACTCGTGTTCCAAAGGAGCAGGAGAAGAAGCTGAAGAGTGAGGATGTAAAATAGAAGGGTGTGAGAAGGTGCAGGCTCCTTCTGGGATGGAGGAAAAGGCGTGAGAAAAGTTTCATGAAGAATTGTACCTGGCAGGAAATGATCTCTGGGCACATGTAGTGGCAGAGGTGGTGGTTTGTCATGAATCACTAAGGTCCTTGATTCACACTATGGGAATGATCTGCACAGGTGTTTATAAATTCTATTTGTGTTGAAGTGCTTTTAGGAAACGTTTGTGATATCTGTAGGTAAATCACATCTCCAAAAATGCTGTGCAAGTCATGAAATGATTATATTTGTTACCTTTGTTTCTCAGGCAACAAAAGCCATGGGACCTACTCTGATTTCCAGACAATAAAATGAAGATCCATTGGAATTCTAACCCAAATATAATTGGGCTTGGTTAGTCTTAAGCTCTTTTTGGTTTGGGTGGCATTCTTGTTGGTAAGTTGTACCTCCTAGGCCCTTGATGGCTGGCACTGTTGGAGTAGATCTCACTCCTTTGGCCTGATTGGGATAATCCCGTCTGACTGGTTGGGCCTTGCGTGTGGGATTGGAAGAGAAGCATTTTGGGTGCTTGTACATTCCTGGCATAGAACACTTAGGGCTAGGTCAGCATGGGCCTGGAGTTTGCATGCTATGAGACTGTGGGGGGGGTGTGTTTGCCTTATCTTTCTCTAGGCTATGAAAACATGCCCTGTGTGTTAGCACCCCACCCCCCCCCAGTTCGTTGATATTAGGGGCCTTTTAAGCAAACACAGAAGAATGAGTTGGTGACAAGCGTAACACTTGTATCTGTAGGATCCCACAATGGGCAGGGCCATCTTCTTCCTTGGGTCAGAGAAAGGAGCTGTGACACAGCCAAGTACACTCAACAGCAGATTTTAGGACCAGCCTTGAATTCTTTGAGATCTTTGGGAGTGAAAAGAGCACTTGTTTTGGCCTCCACAAGGGGCAGGGAGTCTTATGGGGACGGTGCAAATTCCAGAGCTGGGGAACTCTGGACTGCCCCAGTCAGAGAGCTTGGACCCTCCACCCACTTTCCACTAAAGGAGGGAAGAAATGAATGGAACAGAGTGAAAGCTGAACCTTGCGTGACTTCCCAAGAAAAGAGACCAGCAGGTGCGTGACTTGTCTGGCAGGTTTAGAGGTCGCCTTGTGACTGGAAGCATTCATTCAGCTTTTTCACACAGCATTCAACAGTTACTAATTAGTCCTGATAATGTGTTACATGTGTGCACGTATAGAGCCTGCTATAAAAAGGTGATTTTAATCAGCTGTTAACATGCAAGGTTGGGCTACACCTGCTGCAACATTAATGGCAGCTTCAGCAGAGAGGCTAGAATATTTGGCTGTCCTGGAAATTAAAGGTGAAAATTATAATCTAGGTCTTCTCAGAGTTGTCTTTTTCTATCCCATTGTCAGTTGAAATTGAAGATTTTCCCTCTCATTTTGCACACCGTGGCTGTCCAGTAAATATTGAAGAGCTTGGAATTGTATGTTAAAGTTCACTCTGACCAGGAATACCTCCAGAAAGAGCCCCCTTTATGAATCAGTTCCTAGTTATTTATGGACCATATGCTGTGTGTTCCACCCTTGGTTAGAGTACCAGTAGATAAGGAGGAAGGCAATGGAAAAGGGTCATACTTTCACCTCCTGTTTGTCTTATATCTTGTATTTTGTGTGCAAGTCTTTGTATGAATCTTCCATGGAGGAGCCAGTCTGATAGGTATGAAGTAAAACCTCAGAATTGCTTAAATTTGTGTCTCTCTATTATTTGGAGCATTTTTATATGCCTGTTGATATTTTGAATTTCTTCCTTTGAGGACAACCTATTTATGTATTATTCGGGAATGGCTGTCATTTTTATAAATGTATGTGTGAAGACAATGGAAAAGGGGTCATACTTTTACCTCCCATTTGTCTATGTCTTGTGTGTTTTGTGTGCAGGTCTTTGTGTCAATCTTCCATGGAGGAGCTATCTAATAGATTAAAGGCATTCTTTGTTTCATCTAATATTTAGTCTATAACAGTCTAATATTTAGTCTATTCCAAAGCTTCTTAAACTGTCACCACCCCCATGGGATCATGTAACTGAATCTGGTAGTCACAAAATTATGATTTATTATCAGTAAATATTTGATTTGTAAACCTAATTTACATACCGACATACCTGAGGTCACATAAAAATTTCTTGGGTAAAAAGAGGTTGTGAGTGGAAAAAATTTAAGAACTCTATTCAAACTGTCCGTGTGTTCTTTCTCATTTGCACTATCATATGACTAGGTCACCTCCTTTTCCAGTCATATGTCTGATGATATCTTATACTGCAACAGGTTTTTAGCTTTATTTTATTTTGAACTTAACCCCTCACCAAATCCAAACATTTCCATTTACAAAATAGAACAGCAAAGAAAATATATGTGAAACTCTGGATCTCCTACTGCATACAGTTTTTTTT
>JAJPUD010005539.1:126429-155932 GCA_023553655.1 Myrmecobius fasciatus | reverse complement strand
AAGTCTACTACATGTAAATTATGTTAAAATACTTGACAAATAGAATATGTGTATACATATTTATACAGTTATCTTGCTGTGCAAGAAAAATCGGATCTACAAGAAAAAAAATCTGAGAAGGGAAACATAATATAAGCAAACATCAATAGAGAGCATGAAAATGTTATGTTGTGGTCCACATTTCACATCCCTCTTTCTGGGTGAATATGGCTTTCTTCACTGAACAATTGGAACTGGTTTGAAACATTTCATTGTTGAAGAGAGCCATGTCCATCAGAATTGATCATCACATAATCTTATTGTTGCTGTGTATAATGATCTCCTGGTTCTGCTCCTTTCACGCAGCATCAATTCATGCAAGTCTCTCCAGGCCTCTCTGAAATAGTCCTGCTGGTCATTTCTTACAGAGCAATAATATTCCATAACATTCATATACCATAATTTATTCAGCCACTCTCCAATTGATGGGCATCCCTTCAGTTTCCAGTTTCTAGCCACTACAAAAAGGGCTGCCACAAACATTCTTGCACAGGTGGGACCCTTTCCCTCCTCTAAGATCTCTTTGGAATATAAGCCCAATAGAAACACTGCTGGGTCAAAGGGTATGCACAGTTTGATAACTTTTTGAGCATAGCTCCAAATTACTCTCCAGAATGGTTGGATCCGTTCACAGTTCCACCAACAATATATCAGTGTCCCAGCCTTCCCACATTCCCTCCAACATTCATCACTATCATTTCTTGTCATCTTAGCCAATCTGACAGGTGTATTGAGTACCTCAGGGTTGTCTTGATTTGCATTTCTCTGATCAATAGTGATTTGGAGCACCTTTTCATATGTTTAGAAATAGTTTTAATTTCATCATGTGAAAATTGTCTGTTCATATCCTTTGACCATTTATCGATTGGAGAGTTGCTTGAATTCTTATAAATATGAGACAATTCTCTGTGTATTTTAGAGATGAGACCTTTATCAGAACCCTTAAATGTAAAGATGATTTCCCAATTTATTGCTTCCCTCCTAATCTTGTCTGCATTAGTTTTGTTTGTACAAAAACTTTTTAACTTAATATAGTCAAAATTATCTATCTGGTTTTCAATTAAGAGTTCCAGTTCTTCTTTGGACACAAATTCTTCCTTCTCCACAGGGTAAGAGCTAAACTATCTTATGTTCCTCTAATTTGCTTATAATGCCACTCTTTATGTCTAAATCATGAACCCATTTAGATCTTATCTTGGTATGTGGTGTTAGGTGTGGGTCAAGCCCTAATTTCTTCCACACTAGTTTCCAATTTTCCCAGCAGTTTTTGTCAAATAATGAGTACTTATCCCAGAAGCTGGGATCTTTGGATTTATCAAACACTAAATTGCTATAGTTATTGCCTAGTTTGTCCTGATATCCTATCCTATGCCACTGATCGACTGCTCTATTTCTCAGCCAGTACCAAATGGTTTTGATGACCACTGCTTTATAACATAGTTTTAGATCTGCTACAGCAAGGCCACCTTTATCAGCCTTTTTTTTTCATTAATTCTCTTGAAATTCTTGATCTTTTATTCTTCCAAATGAACTTTGCTACTATTTAAAATAGGACTTTTAAAAGGACCTTTGGGACATCCTGTATAAATGTCAGTTATTTTTGTAATTGAGAGACAGTATGAAAAATGTACAGGAGACTGGACTTGAACAGAAAGATTTGAGTAAGTTCTCCCTTTGCCATATGTTGGTTGTATGATCCTGGGTAATGCTTCAAAACTATGTTACAAGTGAGATTTCCCATTTATGAAATCACAGTTCTGAATTAAAATTTTTTAATGTGATTATTTTATAATTGTATATAATTTAACCTTATAATTTTATAGCTAATTTCCTATTTTATATATATTTAATAATGATATGTTGATGGAAACTGAGTGGATGCGCATCAATTAGAGAATGGCTGAATAAATTATGGTATATGAATGTTATGGAATATTATTGTTCTGTAAGAAACGGCCAGCAGAGAGGCCTGGAGAAACTTCCATGAACTGATGTTAAGTGAAATGAGCAGAACCAGGAAATCATTATACACGGCAACAAGAAGATCAATTGATCATGATCAATTCTGATGGACGTGGCTCTTTCCAACAATGAAATGATTAAGATCAGTTGCAATGATCTTGTGATGAAGAGAGCCATCTACATCAGAGTCAAGACTGTGGGAACTGAGGGTGTATCACAACATAACATCTTCACTCTTTTTGTTGTTGTTTGCTTGCATTTTGTTTTCTTTTTCATTTTTTTTCCTTTTTGATCTGATTTTTCTTATCAGCAAAATAATTGTATAAATATGTATGCATATATTGTATTTAACATGTTTAACATATATTGGATTATTTGCCATCTGGGGAGGGGAGGGGAAATTTGAAACACAAGGTTTTGCAAGGGTTAATGTTAAAAAATTATCCATGCATATGTTCTGAAAATAAAATCTTTAATAAAAAAGAATCATATGTTGCCATTTTATTTCACAGACATTACCCAAATGAAGACATAAAATTTTTAAGAAAAGTTTGATTTAGGGATCACATTTCTGATACATATTAAAAGTCAAACCCTCCATTAAGATTAATCATTACATCTAAGAGACATTATGGGATAGTAGGAAGACTGCTATATTTGTAATCAGAAAAGGCCAAAGTTCATATTCTGACTGATTTACTAGCTGTCACTTAAGCCCTCACGCTCTTTTGTTATTTTTATAGTGGGGATAATGATAATAAGTGGGTAGTTGTTGCAAGGATCAGATATAGTTGTTGCAAGATCAGATGGACATAAAGGCTTTGATAAGTCTGGAGGGTTCTAATTTAATGTTATTTAACATGCACATTATTGTTATATCTGCTTCTCAGTAGAAGCTCTATAGGCAAACACATTAGAGTCAGTTTATGTTGGCAAGTTTGGGAAGGATAACTGAGACTTCCCAGTTTCTGTTATAATATTCTTTTCCTACTGAACCCAGGAGACCAGAAGACATTTTTTCTCCTATTTTTAAATTTGATGCTAAAATTATTTCTTCTATGATCTCTGAGATCCCTTCTCCATTAATGCTGGGATTATGTGATTCTTACTCTCTTCCCCTTAACCATGAAACAAGGTTCTACACTTACTTTCCTTTCACTCTGTTGGTAGAAGTTAAGATTTACTTACTGGAAGCCAAGACAGGCAAATTCACTTAAATTATCATGGCTTTGAGGTTGGATGGGAGATGGGGTCTTGTAGTTTATGTACATGAGTCAGAGAGACCTTGACAAGACTGATGGGCAGGTGGCCCAAATATAGGGCCACCTAGTGAGCAAAGTATGTATTGCATCCTTCATTGGTTAATGAATAAAGTGATGGTTATCTTTCTGTGATCTCCAGCTCTCCAGCTGGGGTGCCCCTTGTGCTTCTGTAATCTATTATTATTACATGGGATTATAGGTACACATATAGGGGCATACTGGCTTATTTTTTTTAATTATGAGGAAGACTTTCATACAAGAAATTGACACATGGAGAAATAGCTGTAAATAATAGGAAATCAATTCTTTTGCTTGAGGCATCATGGAATGATGGGAAGACTGCTATATTTGTAATCAGAAATCTATATTTGTAATCAAAGTTCATGTCCTGATTTGCTAGCTGTCACTTAAGCCCTCACCCTCAGTTTTGTTATCTTTATAATGGGAATAAGGATACCTATAAAAATGCCTGTGGAGAACAAATCCTATTTGAGCAACAGCCTTTTCACTGTAGGTTCAGTTCCTGTTCTTAGACTGAAATTTGGATTGCAAATATTTATGGTCACATTGGTAATTTCAGAGAAGTTAGAGTTGTCTGCTGTTTTTGACAAAAAGTCTTCACAAAGTCACATTGATTCTCTGGGTTCCAGCAACACCAGCAGGAGGATTTTCTGAATAGAACTTACCTCTATTGGAAGAACTTTGGTTCTTAGCTTAAAAGTTTCATTTACACATCTGGAAAGCTATTTAACCTGCTTTGTGACTTGACAGCTACGTTAAACAATTGGTCAGGCACTCTTCCCATCTGCTGTTGTTTCAAGGAAATGGAATTCAGGGTTTAATTTATAGGCCAATCAAAAAAGACTTTGATGACCTAGTATAAGTTTATCATTACTCACTGCATCATCCATTCTGTTGACACAGAAAGCTGACACCAACTTACTTCCAGAATTAACCCACTCACCTCCAAGCTACCAATCTCATATTTAACAAAATAATAATACGGTTACCTGAGATTCTGTGTGTAGCATGGTCGGCAATGTGTTTTGTAGGAGTCTAGTGGGTCCAGAAGGACTGCCATAAGAAAGACAGTCCAGAGGAAATCAAAAGCAGAATTGCTCAAGTGAGAGAGGACAGAGATAGAGCTTCATGAAGTGAGGAAGCTGGGAGAGATTTTGCAAATGGGCATACAATTTAGCCCTGACTTCTGCTTTGTCATGGGTTTCACCACCCATTGGGAGAGAATCTCAGCCTGCTGTTATACTGTGTAAAGCCTTTTGCTTGTCCAATTTGTCTATTTGGGGCCCATCAGTTATGGAAGTTTCGAAGCACACAAGAGACCGTTGAAGAGAGTCTTGAGAGCTGTACCATTTGGACTAGTTGAAATTTTTCCTTTCCAGGTACTTGAGGAGAAAATCAAGAAAAAGACAAAGCAGGTTCCCAGGGACTCTCCAGAAGTCTGGGTATGGACCTCTGTGTCCCCAAGCACCCTGGTTTAATTTACAAGGACAACTAATATTTAACTGGGAGGAGAATATCCTGTTCAGAACTTGGAGTCAGGATAATTTGAATGACCCAAGCTCAAATGCTGCCTCAGATTCTTACTAGATGTGTCACCCATGACAAGTCACTGCTCTTCACTGCCTCCTAATTTTTTTACAGATTTTTACAGATTTCCTAATCTGTAAAAGGCAAATAATAATAGCACTTACCTCACAGGGTTGTAGTGAGGATCAAATAAGATAACAAGCATAAAAGGATTTACAAACCTTAAAGCTTTATATAACAATAATAATGATGATTAGCCACCATTTTAAACACTTTACACACTTTGTCCCAAGTGATCCTTAAGAGGCAAGTGTTGTTGCTGCTGCTGTTACTACTTGCCACCTAAGGTGTTGCTGAACACAGACTAGAGTGCCTGAGAATGGACATTGTATGCCCAAGAGAACAGGGCACTGAGTTGCACATGGTTTGAGAAGAGGGATTTTGAAAATCGATTTCTCTGGCATTGGGAATTATCATTTTTAGTAATCTTAAATTTATTTATTTATTTATTTATTTATTTATTTATTTATTTATTTATTTATTTATCTATTTATCTATTTATCTATCTATCTATTTATTTATTTATTTATTATTACTGAGGCAATTGGGGCTAAAGGGCTTGCCCAGGGTCACACAGCCCGGAAGTGTTAAGTGTCTGAGACCAGATTTGAACTCAGGTCTTCTTGACTTCAGGGCTGGTGAGTAATCTTAAACTTAAGAGTTTTTGAGTCAAGTATTTGGGCACTAGGTCCTCTAGAGACAGAAGATTCCCTGGGGTAACACATTCCAGAGAGAGTAGTTCAGATGGTCCCTAACTGGCACAAAGAACAAACCCAGTGAGGTCCTCAGTACAGATCTGAAGGAAAAGAATGATTAGTGAGCAACCTCCAAGTCTCTTTGCTTTCTTTTGGTGGTGGTGGTGGAATCTAAACCACAAGGGTGGGCTGAATCTTAGGGTACCATGAATGTGATCTTCTGTGAGAAAAGAAAGGCTCCCTAGAATAATAAAGATTTGTTGTTATCATTCAGTCCCACTATTTGTGACCCCATTTGGCAAAATACTCGAGTTGTTTGCCCTTTCCTTCTTCAGTTCATTTTACAGATGAGGAACTGAGGTCAACAGGGTTCAGTGACTTGTCCAGGATCACACATTTGGCAAGACTTGAACTCAAGAAGATGAATCTTTCTGACTTTAAGTCTAGTACTTTGACCCACTGTGCCACATGATGGCAATTCTCTACACTAGTGAAACCATACATGCAGAATAATAGATAAATACATAGGTGGGTAGCTAGCTAGCCAGATAGACAGATGGGTGGACAGAGAGATAAGGTGATAAGTGGGTAGGTAGATAGGTAAGTTGGTAGAAAGATGCATTGATGGATAGCTATACATCATAGGTAGATAAATATGTAGTAAATAGATAAATGCATGAATGGATAAATACAAATAGATAGATAGATAGATAGGCAGAGGCATTTATTATGAACTTCCTAGATACCAGGCTCTGTGCTAAGCACTAGAGATACAAACACAAGCAAGATAGTCCCTGCCCTCAAAGAGCTTACATGCTAATGGGTATGATACTGTAAAAAGGGGCACTGTGAATTGGAAGGGGATGATGTGGTCAGAGTTCAAGATTCCAGTAGGGAGAAGGAGAATAGCTTGAGTGAAGATGGCCAGGGAATGCCTTGGTTTTTTTTATTTGTTTTGGTTTTTGGGGTTTTGTTTTGTTTTGGTTTTGGGGTTTTTTTTTGCATAGACTGAGAGTAAACTGGCATTTAGGTTTATACATCCTCAGTCTTCCCACATCAAATCCCTGGAAATTCAATGGAAACAAAATTAGGATGAGAATTTGTTCACTTATTCGTTCAATAATTCTTTTCCCATGGACATTTTGTGCTTAATATTTTGCAAGATGCAGGTTAGGGAAATGCAAAAGGAGCACAAGATAATGTTTAAGTTTATGGCCTTACTGGGGCATGTGGGGAGGGGATCAAGACATAAATGGGCATTGGAAGTCTTTAAAAAATTGCGACAAGGAAATGACATAGGAGAGGCATCTTAGCAGGACTTATAAGAAGCTAGCTGCAAGTCAAATAGCACTCTATTCAAGTCTTGTAGGCTTCAGTAGACTGCCAAAGGGGTCTATGACACAAAGAAGTTAAAAATCTCTGTTTTATGTGAGGTTTCCCTCCCTGATTCTTCTTCTAAACTACCTTGGAGTCAAATTATTGTTGTTTGGTCATTTTAGTCATATCTGACTCTTTATGACCCCATTTGGAATTTTATTGGCAGAGATATTGGAGAGGTTTGCCATTTTCTTCTCCAGCTCATTTTACAGATGAGGAAACTGAGGGTTAAGTGACTTGCCCAGGGTCACACAGCTGGTAAATATTTAAAGCTGGATTTGAACTCAGGGTTTCCTGACTCCAGGCCTTGCTCTCTATTCAATGAATCACTTGGCTGACTCTATCCTTCCATCTCTCTCCAAAAGAAAAATTCTTTGTCAAATCATTAGTTGTTGTTCTTTGTCTTTTGTTTTGGAAGAGGTCCATGATGTCATGGAGGTGATGCTATGACATGCAAATGAGTTGGATTTAAGTAAGGAGGCCTGAAGAAGGTCACCTGCCTCAGTTTTCCTTCCAGAGCCATCTGGGTTCAGTGGCCAGATATAGATCAGGATAACTGGAGATGGCTCTGTATCATAAGAGTTAAAACATAAAGGGAACAGAGAAACCAAGTCCAACCCTCTCATTTTACAGATAAGAAAACTGACACCCAGAGAGCTGGATTTGCCTAGGATTGCATAGTCTCCAGTGCCTAAGGAAAGATTTGTTTAATTTTTTTTATTTTCCCCAGTTACATGTAAAACAATTTTTTACATTTGTTTTGAAAACTTTGAGTTCCAGGTTTTCTCCCTTCCTCCCCACCCTAATCCTCTACTTCCCATTAAGAAGTCACATTTGAAGTTATGCAAAACATTTCCATTAAAGTCATATTATGAAAGAAAACAGATTTCCCCTTGCTCCCCCCCAAAAAAACCCTTAAGGAAAATAAAATTTAAAAAGTATTTTTCAATCTGAATTCAGACATAAGTAGTTTTTTTCTCTGAGTATGGATGAGTGTTTTTCATCGAAAGTCCTTCAGAGTAGTCATGGATCATTGTGTTACTGAAAATAGCAAAGCCATTCATAGCTTATCATCTCATAACATTACTCTTACTTGTACACTGTAAATTTCTTCTTTTTTTTAAATTGAAGCTTTTTATTTTCAAAACATCTGCCTGGATAATTTTTCAACCTTGACCCTTGCAAAGCCTTATGTTCCAATTTTTCCCCTTTTGCTCCACCCCCTCTCCTAGATGGCAAGTAATTTAATATATGTTAAACATGGCAAAAATATATGTAAACCCAATACAGGCATATGCATTTATACAATTATCATGCTGCACAAGAAGAATCAGATCAAAAAGAAAAAAAAACAAGAAAGAAAATAAAATTCAAGCAAACCACAACAAAAGAAGTGTAAATACTATGTTGTGAACCATGCTCAGTCCCCACAGTTCCCTCTCTGAGTATAGATGGCTTTCTTCATCACTGAACAATTGGAGCTGGTTTGAAACATTTCATTGTTGCAGAGAGCCATGTCCATCAGAATTGATCATCATGTAATACTGTTGTTGCTGTGTATTATGATCTCCTGGTTCTGCTCATTTCGCTCAGCATCAGTTCATGCAAGTCTCTCCAGGCCTCTCTGAAATCGTCCTGCTGATCATTTCTTATAGAACAATAAAATTCCATGACATTCATATACCACAATTTATTCAGCCACTCTCCAATTAATGGGCATCCATTCAGCTTCCAGTTTCTAGCCACTACAAAAAAGGCTGCCACAAACATTTTTGCACACGTGGCTCTCTTTCCTTCCTTTAAGTTCTCTTTGGGATATAAGCCCAGTAGAGACACTGTTGGATCAAAGGGAATAAGCAGTTTGATGGCCCTTTGGCACATACACAGCACATTTCACTTTGAGCTCATGGAAGACTTTCCAGGTTTTTCTGAGAGCATCTAGCTCATCATTTTAGGAAGGATTTGAATTCAGGTCATCCTAATGCCAAGTCCAGTATTCTGTCTACTATATTGATTTTTGGTTTAGAAAATAAATTTAGGATCCAAGTGCTAATATTAGGGAGAAACACTTCTTGGGCCTGGAAATTCTGGAAGAGCAAATAGAATATACAGAAATGTTTTTTAGTTTTTTTTTCTGATTATACATATATATATATATTAATTTTTAAATAGACATTTCTTTATGAATCATGTTAGGAGAGAAAAATCAGAACAAAAGGGGAAAACAACAGGAAAGAAAAAATACAGAAAAAAAAAGAAGTGAACATAGCATGTGTCGATTTACATTCAATCTCCATAGTTCTTTTTCTGGATGTAGATGGCATTTTCTGTCCAAGGTTTATTGAGATTGCCTTGGATCACTGAAATGCTGAGAAGAACTAAGTTTTTCATAGTTTATCATTTCACAGTTTTGTTGTTACTGTGGAAACGTATTCCTGTTTCTGCTTGTACAGAAACATTTGATGCTACCTTACCAATTAGGAAAATTATTCCTTTTTAAAAATCTTCTAGTGATAGGCAGCTTTTGGACCCGGGAAGTACTTGCTGCAATTACCTGCTAAATAAATGTAAGCTGTTCTTCTAAGGGAGTCATCCACATTTAAAAGAAAAAAAAAGAACTTTATTCCTCTTACTACATGTCCTTGGATAAGAGAAAGAGATGGTGGGTTGGACTTCATGGTGATGATTTCCTTTCCATTGTTCTGAACCAGTTCTTAGGCAAGTCACATCTGAACTGGATCCATGACAAGGCAGACCTCAAATTAAGCTGTGGTTGAAGGTGTCAGACTTTGGGGAGAGCTCAGGGTGGCTCAGAGGGAGAACAGTGATGAGATACAGTTGGATTGGGTTACATGCTTGCTCGCTTGCTCTGCTCTGTTGTCCCTGGGCCAGCATAAAGTAACAATGACAGGTTTTATTGAAGTGTCCGGGTCAACAGTCAAGAGCCGAGTGTTTTAGATTTCAATCTGAAATTAGTGGTTTGGTGACAATGACAGATTTTCATGGCTGTCCACTTTGATTTATGTAATATTAACCCCTTTGGGGCTTGCATCATCACTTTGTTTCCCAACTGACAGACCAGAAAAATAGTGGAAACTCAGCTTCTGGTTTTGCAAAGCCACTGAACATACTGTCCTTAATCTTAGGTTTAAACTTAGAAAAACGTACTTTTTCTGAGCTCTTTCCCTTTGGTATTAAGGTATATTTTTTAATCAGTCACTGCTTGAATCAATAAGAAAGGCTACTTTTATCATTTGGTTACTAAGGGGGGAAAGTTTAATTAGTCTCTTTACTTGATTCTGATATAGGATAAATCTATTCACTGCCTCATCTAGCTGCCTCTAAATTTTAGCAAATTTCAATAAAATTACTTTAAAAACTAAACAATTCTTGCTTCAACCAAGTCATCCCATCCTTTTAGTGTTATTTGAACTCAAATCTTTGTGATCTCAGGGCCAGTACTCTATCCCCTCTATCATCTAGCTGCTGCTAAATTTTAGCAAATTTCAATAAAATTATTTTAAAAAACTAAAATTGCTTCAATTGAGTCATCCTATGCTTTTAGTATTCATAAATGCCTATCAAATTATGGAATAGATCTTTAATCCTATAACTTGTCCATTAATAAGAACGTATTTCATTTGCACTTTTGTTTCTGAATGTGCTTTAATATATATTATTCAGCTTGCTCTCCATAAACAAGTCAAGGACACAGGGCAAGTTTTAGCCCTTTCTACAGATTCAGAAACTGAGCCATCAAGAAAGTTTGTCTAAAGCCCCACAGAGCCTATGATGTACACTCAGGCTTCCTTGGATGTCTGAGTGTGTATGGGTAGGACAGTGAGAAGTAATTTTACTGTTTGAAGCTGCTTTCTTGACACCCAGGTGGTGATTTTTCTGAGGGAAAGGGGATGAATACCATTTTTGGTTATGATAAAAACCAGGTTCTTGTGAAAAATTTTACTCATGCCTGACTCCTAAATATCACATAAAGCAGCCATAATGGAGAATAAGAGTCTCCAGACCGTTTTCCCTGAAGTATTTGCATAGCTCTATGGAAAGAAATGGGGTTAGAGAATTCCACTGTACGACTCATCTCCGATTAGACCGATGCCTTGCCAAGCCAATTTGGCCTAAATTCCAAGGTGTCTAAATTGATTGAGAAGCTCTTCTATCAACCCTAATTTATTCGCTCTTATGGAAATCCATGACCTTGGAGAGTGAGCAGAATAGCAGATGAGCCACAGCCCATGTGTGCCCACTGAATTGTTCATTTAAAATGTGGAAAAGAAATCTACTATGTTGAAAGAGAGTTTCTGGTCTGTACCATACAGTGTCCAAACAGGACTGTGTTCTGCTGGAAGGTACCACTGATCAACATTTCTCCCCCACCCAGATATCACGAGGAAGGGGCCAGTATCTTGATAAACATCAAAGGAGGCAGAGGTGATAAACATTCTACAAGGAGGCAGAGGCAGCAGGGCAACCAGAAGTGGAGCTCAGAGGCCATGGGCAAGAAATGTTGGGCTCTGGCTCTAACTACTGTCAACAAACTGCTCCATTTGGGCAATTAACCGAACCTTTCCAGCCTCAGTTTCCTCCTCCGAAAAGTGAGTTAAACAGAGATACTAAATAACTTTCCAAAGGTATCCACCTAAAAAGATCACAGGGATTTAATCTACAAGGGAAACAGGAAGGATTATAGATAATATAAAAAGATATCAATAAAAAACTTTTAAAAAAACCACACAGAATTAAGTATGGTCCTATCAGCATTTAACTCAATAGATAAGATTTAAAATGGGGTACCTAGGTGGTGTTGTGACCCTGGGCAAGTCACTTAACCCCAATTGCCTCAGCAAAAAAAAAAGATGCATGAAGGGAAAAGGATATTAAAGCAATAAGAAAGAAATGCAATGCAAAAAAAAACCCCATTCCTATAAAGGTGAGGATATGGGAGTCTAAAGGAGTTACAGCTGGGAGAGTGCTAGTTTAACAACCTAGCTCTCCAAAAAGTAAGACATATAAGGTGAATCAGTGTTGTTAACATTTTCTCCATCACTTTCTTAAGCCTAGACAATTACCAAAACTATGAATCAAGCTGTTTTTCTGGAATGTAAATGCTCACACCAAATGTTTAACAACTGGCTCTTAGGAGCTAGCTGGTAAGAGCTGGCTCCAGCACAGCTCTGAATCTTATTGCTACCTTTCTAGTCTACACAGCCATCATCTATAACTGAATCAAACACTTAGAGTTGAAAGGAGCCTTGAAAAGCATCTAGTACCTGTCTAACTACCTCTATTATAGGTAAGACATTAAATTATCTGCCCAGGATTATAGATAATCAATGACAGAATCAGGAGTTCTACTTAGTTCCTACCCCAGATCCCCTACACCATTGCTGATAATAAATAACCTCTCTTCTTTCTTCAGTCCATTCTCCACCCTGCCAAAATAACCTTTCTAAGGCAAATCTTCCCCCCACTCACAAATCTCTAGTGCTAATAACATAAATAGAAACCTTAGCCTTCATGGCTTACTCAAATCGATTTCTCTCTCCAGTCCTAAATCACAACTCTCTCCTTTGACAACTCCAGATTGTGATCAACCAGGACTATTCCCTATCCATTCTCACCTCCTCCTTTTAGAATACCCCTGTTCCTTCAAAGTTCAGCTCAGTTGTTCCTCCTCAATGGAGTTTTATATGATTGCATCAGCTGAAAGGGTTTTCTCTCTTCCATGTTCTTAGAACATGTTCTCTGGTTGTCTCCTTAGCTTCTATCAACACATTATTTTTTTTATTGCACTCATCTGTGCGAAAGTCACCTCCTCTCCATAATTAGAAAGTAATCTTGAAGACAAGGTCATATTATTTTATGTGCGTTCCTAGAATCTGGCATTACTTTACACCTTAAAAAATACTAGATCCATGATTTCATTAGTGTATGGAGCTCACAATAAGGAAAAATTTCTCCTCTCTCATTCCTTAACTCCAATAACTACATTTCAACATCTTTTTCCTAGGGGTACTGAGAGCCAAGTGACCTCGGCAGAGTCACACAGCCTAATGAAAATCAGAGGCTGATTCTGAATCTGGTTCTTTCTGATTCTGAAACTCACAGCTCTTTTTAACTCCTTATGACAAATTGCCTTTCACCTTGCATATAGTAGGTTCTTAAATATTCTTTGAATTAAGTTTAACTGGAAGTTCTCAAGATCCCTCTTTTCACTTGCCCATTAACTAAGTATTAATTTTGTTTTCTTCCTAGATCTTAAAAAATTTCAGATGTGATTTGTCAAATACTCATTTTTATGAAATTCCAGTAGAGCAAAATAATGTGCTCTTCTGGTGGAGCTCATGGAAAATCTGTTTCATGGGATATACCAAAGAGAACATGAAAATTCATCAGAGCGGGAATTTGCTTGTTTTCTTAAGTGGAAGAAGAACGTACTATCCACTGCATCAACTCAATTATGAGCAGGTAGCAAGTCTTCATTAAATACCTTGGAATCGATTGGAACTTTACAGCCATCTTTTTTTTTAATTATAGCTTTTTATTTTCTAAACATAAAAATGGATAATTTTCAACTTACAAAACCCTGTGTTCTAATTTTTTCTTTCCCTTCCCCCCATCCCCTTCCCCAATCAGCAAGTAATGCAATATATGTTAAACGTGTACAATTCCTCTATACATATTTCCACAAATATCATGTGCAGCCATCTTTTTCAAGAACTTTGTCTTGGGACTTTTCCCTCCAGAGGTTCATGGACCCCTTTAATCCCAAGGAAATCCATGAACTTGAATAGGGAAAAAGTTCATCTTTATTTCCACATATTTCCACCTGAAATTTAGCATTTCCTTTAATTATTTGAAAATTCTAGGGAGGGGTCCATAGGCTTTACTCATATGACTCCCCCTCACAAAAGGTTAAGAACTTTTGTGGTAGGTGATTTCATCAGTCCCCATGGGCTCCTCTGACATCCTTCCACAGATGATTCCCAGATCTCTGTATTTAGCCTTAATCTCTCCCCTGAGCTCCAATTCAATATATCCACCTAGCTGTCTCTTAAACACCTCAAAATCAGCATGTGTAAAACAGAACTCATCTGCCCTTAAACCTTCCCCAAATTCCTATCTTTCTACTGCAGCACCAATGAAAAACAGGTTCAAAGTCTCAAAGCCATCCTTGATTCTGCCCTCATGTGGAACCAGTTTCCTAAATCTGCCAGTTTCCCTTCCATAGCATCTTTTGAATGCATTGCTTTCTCTTCATTCACATGGTCAATACTTTAGTCCAGGCCTTTTCACCTGGACAAAAGCCACCTAAACAATCAACCTGCTTCCAATCTCTCCCCTTCCTAATCTATTATTATCTGCACAGCTGCTAAATTAATATTCCTAAAACAAAACCAACATGGCATGGTAAATAGAAAGCTGGGCTGGAATCCAGGAAAACTGGAATCCCGGGCAAGATCCGAAACAAATCACTTAATCCATCAGTACTCTAGTTTCCACAATTTTTAAAGAATATCTTGCTGACCCATATTGGGGAGAGGGAATTTCCTCATCTGGGAGTTCTCTATGACCAATGAAATCTTACAGGTATATTCCCTTTATCACTATTCCTAAGACATCCCTATTCCTAAAATTCCTCAGTTGGGTCAGACTATGTTACATGACTGATTAAAAATAAAAAAAACCAAAAAAGACCCTTTCAGTGATTCCCTGTTATATTAAGGATAAATTTTTAGATCTGGCATTTAAAGCCTATGACTACCTAACCTAAACCTTTCAGACATACTTCAAATTATTCCTTTTTACAAAGCTGGGGAAGAGAGAGGGGCCATATAGGAAAGAAAAAAATTCTTTTAAAATTTATTTAGTACTTTTTTTCTACAATTATATGATAAAACCAATTTTTAATATTCATCTTATAAAAATCTTTGAGTTTCAAATTCTTTCTTCTTCGTTCCCCTTCCCTACCTCCCATGGATAAGGGAAGCAATTCAACATAGGTTATACATATGTAGTTGGGCAAAACATGTTTCCATATTAGTCAAGTTGTTAAAAAAAACACAAAAAAAATACTCAAGAAAAATGAAGCAAATGAAAAGTGTCCTTCAATCTGTACTCAAACACAATCAGTTTTTTTTTCTGGGTATGGATAGCATTTTTCATCATACCTCCTTTAGAGTTGTCTAGGATCATTACATTGCTGAAAATAGCTAAGTCATTCACAGCTGATCATTTTACAATATTGCTGCTAATTTGTACATAGTACATTTCTCTTTGCATTAGTTCATGGAAGCTTGTCCATGTTTTTCTGAAAACATCATGCTCATCATTTCTTATAGTACAATAGTATTCCATCACAATCACATACCACAATTTGTTCAGCCATTCCCAATTGATGGGCATCCTCCTTGCCACCATAAAAGAGCTGCTATAAATATTTTTGTACATAGAGGTCCTTTTTTAAAAAATCTCTTTCTCCATACAGACCTAGTAATGGTATTGCTAGATAGACATAGTTCCAAACTGCTGTATAGAATGGTTGAATCAGTCACAACTCCATCAACAATGCATTAATGTCTTTTCTCCAACATCCCCTACACCATTTGTCATTTTCCTTTTCTGTCCCATTAGCGAATCTAATAGATATGGGGTAGTATCTCAGAATTATTCCAATTTACATTTCTCCAATCACTAGAAAATTAGAGCACTTTTTTCATATAACTATAGGTAGCTTTGATTATTTCATCTGAAAACTGTTTATATTTCTTGATCATTTATCAGTTGGGGAATGGTTCCTATTTTTATGAATTTAACTCAGTTCTCTATATATTCAAGAAATGAAACCTTTATCAGAGAAACTTGTTTCAAAATTTTTCTCCCATCCTGTCCTCTCCCAACCCACTTATTTTCTCTCTTCTTTCTCCCTATCCCTCCCTCCTCAAAAGTGTTTTGCTCCCTCCCCCAATCTGCCCTCCCTTCTATCACCATCCTCTCTTCTCTTACTCTCTTCTCCTACTTTCCTCTAAGACAAAATAGATTTCTTTGCCCAATTTAGTGTGTGTATATATATATATGTACATATATATATATAATTACCTCTTTGAATCAATTTTGATGAGAGTAAGGTTTATTCACTCCCTTTCACCTCCTCCTTTTCCCTTTTTCTTGCCTCTTTCTTATGAGATAATTTACCCCATTCTACCCTTCCCTTTCCCTTTCTCCCATTTCATTCCTCTAATTCCTTAATTTTTTTTAGATATCATCCCTTCATATTTTAACTCACACCTGTGCCTTCTGTCTATATACACTCTTTCTAACTGCCCTAATAATGAAAAAGTTTTTATGAGTTTTATGCTTCTCTTGAGTCTTGTATTTGAAAGTCAAATTTCTTATTCAGCTCTGGCCTTTTTGTCAAGAATGTTTGAAAGTCTTCTATTTATTGAATAATATTTTCTCTCTGAAGGATTATACTTAGTTTTTCTGGGTGGGAGATTTTTGGTTGTAATCCTAAATCCTTTGCCCTCCAGAATATCATATTCTAAACCCTCCTATTTTTTAATGTAGAAGGTGCTAAATTTTATGTTATCCTTACTGTGGCTCCACAATATTTGAATTATTTCTTTCTGGCTGCTTACAATATTCTCTTATTGATCTAGGAATTCTGGAATTTGGCTATAATATTTCGAGGAATTTTTATTTGGGGATCTCTTTCAGGAAGTGATCAGTAGATTCTTTTAATTTCTATTTTATCCTCAAGTTCTAGAATATCAGGGGAGTTTTCCTTGATAATTTCTTGAAAGATGATACTTTTTTTTGCTGATACAATTGGGGTTAAGTGACTTGCTTAGGGTCATACAGCTAGGAATTGTTAAGTGTCTGAGACCAGATTTGAACTCAGGTCCTCCTGACTTCAGGGCTGGTGCTCTAAAGATGATACTTTTTAATGAGTATTTTCCTTCAGTGATTTTTTTTTGGTGCCTATTTTTCCATTTGGCCAATTCTGCTTTTCAAGGCATTCTTCTTGGCTTTCTGTCCTTCCTTTACCCTTTGACCTAGCCTGTTTTTAAAGGTGTTATTTTCTTCATTATTGTGTGTGTGTGTATCTTCTTTACCAAGCTATTGACTCTTTTTTCATGATTTTCTTGCAATACTTTCTTTCTCTTCCCAATTTTTCTTCTACTTCTCTTACTTGATTTTCACATTTTTTTGAGCTCTTCTTGGCCTTTTAGGCCAATCCATATTTTTCTTGGAGGCTTTGGATATTGGAGCTTTGACTTTGTAATTTTCTTTTGAATGTATCTTTTGATTTTCCTGCTCACCATAGTATCTTTCTGTTGTTTGTTCATTTTTCCAGTCTATTACTTGACTTTTTTTCTTAAAATTCCATTGAATTTTTTCTGTTGTTTGTTCATTTTTCCAGTCTATTTCTTGACTTGTAACTTTGTTAAAGTGGACTTTGCATCCAGGGTGAAGAGTAGATTGTCCCAGGCTTCAGGAGTTTTGTGTAGCTGTTTTCAGAAATACTTCTAGGGACCTGTTAAGTTTTCAGCTCTTCTAAGGTGGTATGATCTCAGGAGAGTAGTGTTTACTGCTCTCCTGACCTGTGCTCTGGTCTGTGAGCAACCACACTCTTTTCCAGCCCTAACCTGAGACAAGGGTCCTTGCTCCACTATGACTGCAAACTCTGGGATGCTACTGTTCCTTGATCTGGACTCAGGACTCAGACCCAGAACCAAGTATGGGCAAAACCAGAGAAGGCTGCTTCAGTGCCAGCAAAGAGACCCCTGTCTTCTCCTTCTCACCAGCTATTGGACCCACTTACTGTCCATGGACTGAGAGCTCTGGAAGCTGCTGTTGTTGCTGCTGATTTAGTGGCTCTCAAGTCCTGCTTTTGGTGTGCTGGACTGTGCTCCATTACCCAGCAGGACAGACTTTTCCTGATGTCCTTTTAAATTGTCTTTGGCTGGAAAACTATTTCACTCTGTCCTTTTGTGGGTTCTTCCATGTCAGGAATTATGGCATTATTTAATGGTGTTCAGAGAGGTTTTGGGGAGAGCTCAGGCGAGACTGCCTTTTCTCCATCATCTTGGTTCCATCTCTGGAAAGGACAAATTCTTATGATATTTGTGGCCAGCACTTACTGTTTTGATTAGCATGCTTCCCCTGAATCAAACCTTCTCCTTAGTACTGGAACAGACCTTTTAAGAATAATTAGGATGCTAAAAGGGAAGGGGGTGGTCCTTTGGGGGCCAGCTGCAAATGGTGGCTTTGGGCAGTAAGACTGCATGAGGGGTTCCCCTCAGTTCCCCCAAGGAGGCTGTCTTTGTTGTTCAATTCCTTGAGAATTTTTTTTAAATGTCCCTTGCATTTTTCATTTCTTTCAAGTGACATGTTTCTCTATTTGTCAGCTCCAAGGGCTTTTTTTTTTCAACCAAAACATAATCCTCTGTCATTTGTGAAATCACTATTAGTTGCTGGGGAAATCTAGCCCGATTTCATAAACCCAGGATTTGGTTTTCTGATAAGGATGCACTTGGTGGGAGTGAATGACTCTGTTTTCATGCAAATCTGCTCTCCAGTTAAGTGGAAAGGAGAGGCACAGAGCCCAGATGCTAGGCTCTCAGCCCCCATCCTTTCTAAGCCAGTGGAGTTTATTGCTTTAATAAAGGGCCTGACTGGCAAAGCATCACATGTGAGAAGTGTCTGATAAAAGGAAAAAATCCATAAAATACACTCCAGCTGACACGATGCTGCAGTTCACTGTCAGGGGAAGCCCTCCATTTTACATTTGCCATTCTTTTGAAAGATTCAACACATATGGGAGAGCAATATAGTTTGAACTGTAGCATTTCCTTAACCTCAAAATTGCAAACAGGATTATTAAGATCCTTACACTCATTCTGTCCTGGGTAGGAGAAAGAGTATTGGTTTTAGGGTCAGAAGACCTGACCAGAAGTGCTGTCTTTGTCCCTTATTTAATCTTGGGCAAGCTACTTTAATGTATTGTATTGCCTCAGTATTCTCATCTGTAAAATGACCACAAAGGGCATTCTGAGAGCCATGTGGAAGAGTCAGGACAACTGGACAAGATACTTCATCTCTTATTGTCTGAAGAACAAAGACTACAAGTTACAGAGGTTTTGATATTGGTATCAGGGAATTTCCACACTAAGAGTTCATCATAAACTAGAAAGCCATCCTTAAAGAAGGAAAATTTGGGATCAGATCTAGCCTCTGATTCATACTGATTATGTCACTCTTTGGGGATCAATATCTCAGGATCCCCAAAGATGGAAGCTTGAATTTATAGAAAAATTGCTATTTGTATCAGGGAATTTCCACACTAATAAACTAGGCCATTTCTAAAGAAGGAAAATTTGGGATCAAATCTAGCCGCTGATTCATACTGATTATGTTATCCTTTGGGAATCAATATCTCAGGATCCCCAAAGATGGAAGCTAGAATTTATAGAGGAATTTCTATTTTTATTAGAGAATTTTCACACTAAAAGTTCACCATAAACTAGGCCATCCTTTTTTTTTTATTAAAAGCTTTTTATTTACAAAACATGAGTGATTTTTCTACATTGATCTTTGAAAAAACTTTGTTTTTTCCAAGCTTTTCCCCCCCTTCTCCCCACCCCCACCTAAAAGGTAATGACAGGTAATCTAATACAGGCTAAATATGGTAAATTATATGACAAATCCAATATATGTATACATATCTATACAGTTATCTTACTGCACAAGAAACATCAGATCTAGAAAGAGAGGAAAAAAAACAACCTAAGAAGGAAAACAAAATGCATGGAAATATTCATAGAAAGTGTTAAAATGCTGTGTTATGGTTCACACGCAGTTCCCACAGGCCTCTCTCTGGATGTATATGACTATCTTCATTGCTGAACAATAGGAACTGGTTTGAATCACATCATTGTTGAGGAGAACCATGTCCATCAGAATTGATCATTGTATAGTCTTGTTGCGGTGTATAATGTTCTCCTGGTTCTGCTCACTTCACTCAGCATCAGTTCATGCAAGTCTCTCCAGGCCTCTCTGAAATCATCCCGCTGGTCATTTCTTACAGAACAATAATATTCCATAACATTCATATACCATAATTTATTCAGCCACTCTCCAATTGATGGGCATCCCTTCAGTTTCCAGTTTCTAGCCACTACAAAAAGGGCTGCCACAAACATTCTTGCACATGTGGGTCCCTTTCCCTCCTCTAAGATCTCTTTGGGATATAGGCCCAATAGAAACACTGCTGGGTCAAAGGGTATGCACAGTTTGACAACTTTTTGAGCATAGCTCCAAATTGCTCTCCAGAATGGTTGGATCCGTTCACAGTTCCACCAACAATGTATCAGTGTCCCAGCCTTCCCACATCCCTTCCAACATTTGTCATTATCTTTTCCTGTCATTTTAGCCAATCTGACAGGTGTGTAGTGGTATCTCAGAGTTGTCTTAATTTGCATTTCTCTGATCAATAGTGATTTGGAGCACCTTTAGAAGGCCATCCTTAAAGAAGGAAAATTTGGGGTCAAATCTAGCCTCTGATTCATACTGATTGTATGACCCTTTGGGAATCACTTAATATCTCAGGATCCTCAAAGATGGAAGCTAGAATTTACAGAGGAATTGCTATTTGTATCAGGGAAGGAAATTTTCCTATCAGAAACTTACCACACTGATGCAATCCCAGATTCAGAACCTACCGCCATATCTTGCCCAGGATCAGCCAGAGGAAGCAGCTGAGGCAGCCTCAGTCCTAGGATTCCGTATCTCACCTGTCTTTGCTGTACCGTTCTGTTTGCTGGACCATAAAGTCAGAAAAGTGCTCTGTGGTTTGAAAACTCTAGTTGAATTCCAGACATTAGTATGATGCTCTAAAACATCTGAGACATGATGTAAAAGAAGAGTCTGCTTTTTGTGGCCCCAACATTTTCATTAACTCCCCTCTTATCTTGGATGTGCAGACAGGGGATGCTTTTAAACCCAGATACTTAAAATTTTTTTTATTATACTTTTAAGCCGCTTCCCAGGATGAAAATGCCTTCTTTTTCTCTACAGAACAAGTTGACTTAAATCTGATCTTGTGACCCCAGAGGAAAGAACTAGGACCAACAAATGGATCTTATAAGGATGTAGAATTCAACTTAGTATAAGGAAGAGTTAGTACTGTAAGTTTAAGGGGTGAAGAGGAGGAGTTCCACTTTGGACATGTTGAGGAGATAGCAAGTGATGGAGTGGTCAATCTCCTTAATTAAATAGCTAGCACCCCATTGCTGTTATCCCAGCACAGGCATGTTCTAGGTAGTATTCCTATTTTGGAATAGTTCTGATAGGAGACCGGACTAAGTGAATAATGCCCCTCCTAAATCAGATTGCATGATTATGTTTCACCAGTCTCCTTGGGGGGTCCAATAACATATTTAGAGACTCTTGCAATCTGGTGTGAAATAGAACTGGTCTGAATTTTCAGATAATGAATAGCCCTGTCAACATGAAGGAAGGAAGAAATGAAGAAGAAAGGCAGAAGGGAGAAAGGGAGAAAAGGAAGGAAGAAGAAAGGGAAAGATGGTTTAAAAAAAGGAAGAGAGGGAAGGAGAAGAAAGGGAGAGGGAAAGTAAGGAAGGAAGCAAAAAGGGATAGAGAAAGGGAAGGAAAGAAGTAAGAGGAAGGATAAAGCTTTCATAAATCCCTTAGTAAGTGGAGAGCACTGGGCTCTCAAGATGACATTTTAATTGGGGAGACAACATATACCTATCAGCCCCTCATGTATCTTAAGTTATCTACATTCAAATATCAGTCTCCATTGACTTTGTTTTTCAGCTCTAAAAATTGCACTTTAGAGTTTAGAACACTACTTGAATTCTCATATTAGCTTGTTTGAATTTATGGTCAAGAAATTTCCATGTGTTTTTCATTTGTAGGCTTAGCTAAAGCAGAGAGCACATGTGCTCTGGGTTTGATCATCTCCCCTTAGATGGGCTCTCCAGGAATCTGTCAGCAGTGATACGGGAGCCATTTTTACAAGAGCATGTAGACAGAAAATGGTTAAACTTCAGGTAAACAAGGCAAGAAAGAGGAGAAATAGGAGGACCTGAGATAAATAGAGTAGGCATATGAGCAGATTTTTTTTTCTGAAAGTATTAGTGCCAGCTGTAAGCCAGAGGCACCTTCTACCAGTCGAGTTATTTCTCACTTTTCCTCGGGAGAAACAGAGGGAGAGAGGGAGATTTCTCCTTGATGCATGGGAGAGAGACTTCAGTATATCCGTGATCCCCTCCCTTGTGGGTATTCATCCCCATCATTTCTCCTGGGTGATTCTTATCTATCTCTTTCCATAAATTCTACAAATTTTATCCAATGTACATGAGGTCCTCTGTTTGAATTAGGATTTAATGATTTGGGAGATAGGTTGTCCATTTTTTATCCTTCATTCCCTCTCCATGGCATTCTCAAAAGTACTGTGGGTGACATGTGTCATTGATTCTTTTATACAATATTGGCGTACAAGTAATATGTAACAGCCACTTAAGTCTACCATATGTCTTTCCATTGACTTATTCTGGGACACTCTAAAGTATCATTCTTCTGACATCTCAGTGTTCCATGATTCACAGCCATAAATTAGTGGTGGGAGAATCCTGATGTTGAGAAGGGATCTGGGGCAACAGACAGCTAAGGATCCACCCCTGCTTCTTTCTGCCCCTCCACATCTTTAGGCTATTTCCCTTAGAGGGAAACAGACATCCCCTAAATCAGAGGATCTTTTTTTGTTGATATTGTTGTTGAGGCAATTGGGGTTGTCACACAGCTAATAAGGATGAATTTGAACTCAGGTCCTCCTAACTTCAGGGCCAGTGCTCTATCCACTGTACCATCTAGCCATTCCAATCACAGTATCTTAATCTGTAGTTGGGGAATTGAAAAAAAAAAGTATTTTGGAAAATGTTTTTCAATCTAATTGATTTCCTTTAAAATCCTCTAAATTTTATTTTATGCATTTACAAAAATGATTCTGAAACCCTAAAGATGACTTTGAAGTTATGAATCTGGGGATGCCCCCAAGGAAATAAGGCAATTTGGAAGAAGGGCAAGTTTAAGGAGTGAAGAGGAAGAGTTCCATTTCGGACATGTTGAGGAGATAGTAAGGTGGAGGTACGCAACAGGCAAACTGACAGTTCCATTATGAAGTTCTTTCTTCTGGATCTTTGTTATTTCTTTTGCCTGGAATATTCTCTTCCATCTTAATTGTTCTCATAGAACAATTATATTCCATTACTTTCATATATCATGACATATCCAGCCATTCTCCGATGGGACCCTTGGATCTGATCAGTGCCAAAGTATTCACATTTGATTTTTAAAAATCATTCTGTCATTAAAAGTGCTTCTGGTTCCAGGATTTCAGTGGTTTGAATCCTCCCTCTTCCAATGTCTTTAGGACTCCTTCTCTTTAGCTAAAACATAGTAGCTCGTACAGAGTAGGTGTTTAATAAATGCTTATTGATTCATTAATCAATCTAATAATAGGTCTTCAGGAGTTTCTGTGGAGAAAAAAAATGCTAACCAGGTGGCTGCTGACCTTCTAGTCACGAGCCTGTCCAAAATTAGCTGGGCTTATCTTCACATGGTATTTGTCAATGTGTTGGTATTTGGAGACCTTCCAACTGTGTAGAACTTAGAAGGATCACCCAACTAGCCCAGTCTTCAAGAATCCAGGATCCCCTTCATGCTAACTGGAGAAGTAGCAGAGTAGGAAACCAAGGTAGGATGAGGATATATTATGGTTTGTAATTTTACTTTATTAAGCCTTGTTCTCATTGCTTCCTGTGGTATGTTGGCATTCCTGGGTATGGAAAACCTCTGCCAGGGGACCATAAGCTCTGGTGGATTCTGCCAAAACAGAAAGACTTTAAATACTGGCCTGGGCAGGGTTTGTATGGTTGGGGACTCAGGATTATCAGTTTTTCAGCCCCAGCATCTCTCAAAGGCTGTCTGCTAAATTAAAGTAACAATTATAAAACTGCATTTAAAATTTTTTAATAGTATTTTACTTTTCCAAGTACATGTAAAGATAGTTTACAACATTCAGTTTTGTAAAACTTTGTGTTTCAAATTTTTCTCCCTCCTTCCCTTATAACCCTCCTCTCCAAGACAGCAAGCAATCTGAAATAGGCTAAACATGTATAATCCTTTCAAACATATTTCCATATTTGTAATGTTGTGCAAGAAAAATCAGACCAAAAGGAAAAAAAATGAGAAAAACAAACAAACAAACAAACAAAGGCAAAAATACTATGCTTTGATCCATATTCAGTCTCCATAGTTCTCTCTCTTTGGATGTGATTGACATTTACATCCCAAGTTTATTAGAATTGCCTTGAATCACCCCATTGTTGAGAAGAGCCATGTCTATTACAATTGTTCATCACATAATCTTGTTACTGTGAACAATGTTCTTCTGGTTCTGCTCACTCCACTCAGCATCAATTCTTATAAAATCTTTTCAGGTTTTTCTGAAATCAGCCTGCTCATCATTTCTTATAGAATAATTATATTCCATTACCTTCATGTACCATAGTCATTCTTCAGCTGATGGGCACCCACTCAATTTTCAATTCCTTGTCACTTTGAAAAGTGCTACTATACTTTTCAAAATAGTGTACTGTAGGTACTTAATAAATGCTTATTCCCCTTACCCCTCATAATAATGACATAATAGTTAACATGTATATAGGATTTCTAAGATTTGCAAATCATTTCATCTACTTAATCATTTGATCCTCAAAACAACCTTGTGGTGGGTAGTAATTTCTCATCCTGAGAGATATTTGAGTAGAAATGATGATGTACTTCAACTGCTACGAACATTTTTGTACAATTAGGTCTTTCCCTCTTTTTTATGATCTCTTTGGGATACAGACCCAGTATCCCATTGCTGGATCAAAGGGCATGCACAGTTTTATAGCCTTTTGGGCATAGTTACAAATTGCTCTCCAGAATGGTTGGATCATTTTACAACTCCACCAGCAATGCATTGGTGTTTTAGTTTTCTCTAAAACAGCATTTATTAAAGCATTTATAGGTTTGCAAAGTGCTTCACAAATGTTCTCAGTTTTTCCTTATAACAATCCTGAGAGGTTGTTTATAGCCACATTTCCACACTCATGTTTCTGAGGCAGATGGAGTTTAAATGACTTGTCAAGGGTCTCATGGCTAGTAAAGAACTGATATCACATCTGAACTGGGGTCTCCCTGATTCCAGGTGCAGCTAACTAATTATATGCTAGCATTATATGCTATATATTATATGTGTAGGGATGATTCCTCCCACTCTTTACCCCAAAGAAATCACAGATCCTAAAATATCACAATGAGTACATGAACGGCATTATCAAAATTTTGGGGTGGGGGAGAAGCAAGATGATTTGTACTGGGGGATTTGTACTATTTCGGCTTTAAAGACAAAATTCTCCTTTTTTTCTCCCCTAGTTTTAGGAAATAACAAATAATCTTTGAAGCCCATAATAATTTCATTTTGTCTCCATTTTTTTCAGCCTTGTACCTCTGATGTCCAGGATGCTCCCTGCCCTTCCCCATGGTGGACTACAGCCAGGTATCCTTTCTTTCTTTTTCTGTCCCTTATTTTCTCTGATTTCCATCAGAAGGCCTTCCCAAACCCATTTCTCCCAGTGCCTAATGCCTTCTCCTTGGAGATCACCTTTCATCAATTTCCTATCATTTTCTTTTACACATCATCCCAACTATCAGAATATGAGCTCTGAGAGAGCAGGGACTGTCGCCAGTGCTTTGCACGGTGCTTGGGACACAGTGGGTGCTTAATAAATACTTGTGGACCTGATTTTTTCCACAGTTTTGTGCTTTCATTCATAGAGCAGTTGTTGGTCCATTGGAGGTGTAACTGGTCCAAGTTACAACTGACAAGATCCCCAGGAAAGGAGGCTGGGTACTTCTTTACTTGGAAATCCCAATGTCAAAGGATCATGGATCTGGACCTGAAAGGGTCACTGAAGGTCATCTTGTTCCACTCCTTCATTTTAGAGTTGGGAATACTGAAGCCCAGAGTGGTTAAGTGACTGCTCAAAGCCAAGCTGGAAAGGACCTTAGAAATCCCAGAGGCTTCATTTTACAGATGGGGAAACTGAGGGTCAGAAGATGTGAAATGACAGATCTACCAGTAGTAAGTGACAGCTTAGGGATTCAAACCCAGTTACTCTGGTTCCAAAGTCTCTCTTTTTTTTCTTAGCCCAATAAAATTCTGGGCCACCTGTAAGCTGATACAGTCCTGGCCTACAGGGAATATTTTGAAAATGTTTGTTGTAAAAAGAAACTACTTTAAATTCCTTCTCTTAAATGAAAGGAGGCTCAAGGATAAAATATGGTTTGATTATTTTTTTTTGAAGCCCTACATTAAAAAGCCAGTCTAACTTATAGTCAGCTGTGAGATTTTATTCTATACTCTCAGAATCATAGAAAGTCAGTCCCACCCATTGCAGTAATTCATTCTACAACATCCTTGAGGAGCCATATCGTTTCTACTCAAATATCTCTAAGATTGAGGAATGACTACCCATCGCAAGGTTGTTTTGAAGATCAAATGATTGAATAGATGAAATGATTTGCAAACCTTAGAAGTCCTATATACATGTTAACTATAATATCATTATTATGAGGGGTAAGGGGAATAAACATTTATTTAAGTACCTACTGTATGTCAGCTATTATGTTAAATACTTAACAAATATTATCTCATTTGATTCTTTTGTCAATGCTGAGAGGTTAAGTGCTATTATTATTCTCATTTTATAGTTGAAGAAATTAAGAAAGATACAGGTAAACTAACTTACCCAGGATCACACAGCTAATAAGCATCTAAGGTCAAATTTGAATTCAGATCTTCCTTTCTTTGGAAAGATATTGGAGTGGCCAGTTTGCTCCACAGAAATTAATTTTGCTTTTCTCAGTTATCTCCAAGAGCTTAATTCCTGGTAACCTATTGACTGAGTAGCTTGAAATGGGAGAGAATTTCCCAGTGTCCCCCCCAGAACCAAGGTGATTATTGGGAAATGGTGGGGCAGGAATCCAGGTGAAAAGTGAAACACTGGAATGGGATTTCCTTCTGCAGCCTCCTAGAGAGCCTTTAAACAACTCTCAATCACATCTGAGCTCACCGTGATTGGCTGTCTAACTAAAGAGAGTCTTAGAAAATGGTCTGATTGCTCAAATTTATAAGCCTCGAATAAAATAGCATGTATTTTGTGCTTTTATATACAGCTGAGGGCTCCATCTAGATTGGGTTTCATTTTATCCTCATATTCCAGAGGAAGGTAGAACAGGTTTTATTTTTCCTCCTTTAACAGTTCAGAGAATCTGAGACACAGCAAAAGCAAGCAAGCTGGAGGATCACATAGCTGGTATTCACTCTGCAGGAGAAGAATAATTCCCAAAGTGTGATCTGGGGTCTCCTGGTGGTCTCAGAGACTCTTTCAGGGGGTCCACAAGATCAAAACTATTTTCTAAAGTATTTTTCTATGTTTCTAAGATTCTAAAACCTTTCTAATACTAAGATGCTTTAATTTCTAGATATTTTTAGATATAACCTGTATAAATGCACAGACTCATCTTCCTAAATTCAAATCTGACTTTGAACACTAATTAGCTGTATGATCCTAGGTGAGTTGCTTAACCATGTTTTTCTCAATTTCTTCATCTGTCAAATGAGCTGGAGAAGAAAATGGCCAATGACTCTAGTATCTTTGCCAAGAAAATCCCAAATGGGGTTGTGAAGAGCTGAAACAGGACTGAAATGAATGAACAATAATGTTCCAAAAAAAAAATCACAGGTCTCAGTTCCTTGGTTCCTTCTTCTTCTTCTTTTTTTGCTTTTTGCTGAGGCAGTTGGGGTTAAGTGACTTGCCCAGGGTCACACAGCTAGGGAATGTTAACTGTCTGAGATCAGATTTGAACTCAGGTCCTCCTGACTTCAGGGCTGGTGCTCTATCCACTGGGCCACCTAGCTGCCCCCGTTCCCTCTTCTTCCTCCCATCCCAAACACTCCCAGACTGGAGAGGAATGATTAGATAGGGCTGCCTGTGACCTGGACCATTAGAGGGACCCAGTTTATAGCTAAGCCCTCATGCTCTCTCGAAGTCAGTTGCTTCAGTTTATTTTAGCTTTTTAAGTCACAATGATCTTGGGCAGTCATAGCTTTATGGATCGGTAAAGATTTGTGGGGGCCCTGACACTGAGAAGCACTTGAGTCTGGCTCCCACATATCTGGGGCCAAACTTTGCAAAGGTCTGCATTTCTCAGGGCATCCTGCCTCCTTGTTCCTTGTTCTGTGCAGGTATTCCTTTCTGCTCTATATTCTTTACTTAGACATGTATAGGGCGTTTGCCTGGACAGAGTAAGAGCTTCTCCAGGGGAGGTCACTTCACTTCCCACCCCTGGGATAATGCCTGGCATTTAGTAGGCACTTAATTGATGCACATTGATGCACTGATCCAACTCTTTAGTCTGGCCTCGGCTGGCAATTTGTGGGAGGGCCAGTCACAAAGGAAGATTTTTTTTTTGGTCTTAATTGTAAGTGCTAATGAGGCTCAACTTAGGAAAAATTAAGAAGAAAAACCAAGTGACCATGTTGGGTCAGTTGTGCTCTAAAGGATTAGGGGAAAACTTGGAGAAATGGTCGGAACACCAATAATTAAAATACCAGGAAGAATGAGGTCTTTGCAAGTATATCCCTATCAACCTCACCAGATCAGGGTTTGGAGGCAAGAAGAGGAGCCAAATCCCATTTTAGATACTTAATTTGCTATATGAAGAACCAAGGAGGACTGAGATCTGTGATTTCTTTAGAATGTCAGTCATGTTCGATTCTTCATGGGATTTTCTTGGCCATTTTCTTCTCCAGCTCATTTTACCGATGGTAAATCACTTCAGCCTCAGTTTCCTCATCTGCAAAGAGTCGGACTTGGCTCTCTAAGATCCCTGCCAGCTCTAGAACCTTGTTCTCCGGAGGGGGGAACCGGGAAGGATGACCAGCTGGAGTTATCAAGGAGAATTGGGGGTAGAGCCCCCACAAATTTGGGGAATAGAAAATCTGAGATTATTCCGTGAATGGGAAAGGGAAACAGCTTTTATTTTCCAGAGCTCTCTGAATAACCAAACTCCCAAATGCAAATGGGACACTTTCCGTCCATAAATGGATGAGGAGCCCAGGGTGATTTCTTCAACGGCTCTCTTCCTGGGCTGGGACTCTCCTTAGGCAGCCCCCACCGGCCTGGCCTCCCTTTACCTTAGGCATTCACCTTTTTGTCCCTCCAATCCCCGAGTTACAATGGGACTGCCCCGTCATTGTGACCTCCCAGTGGGAGAGGGGAGAAGCATTGCCCCTTGGGTAATCCTGCCCCTGGGACTGCTGGTCCTGCATTTCCATAACACTGGGGTTGCCCCCACCTATTGTGTTCCCGGGGCTCCCGCTTTTTCAGATCTCTGGCTGGGCCA
>JAJPUD010005539.1:92495-126419 GCA_023553655.1 Myrmecobius fasciatus | reverse complement strand
CTTAGTGGGGTGCCCGACTTGGCGGGTGAGAGGGGAGGGTCTGTATTCCACTTCCACACCTTAGCTGAGCTCAGTGACTTTGGCCAAGTCATTTAGAGTTGGAGGATGTGGCTCATACCAACTGACCAGGGATTTTGCCAGGGGTCAAGCAGCTATTGTCTGGTTCAGATCCTTTATTTATTTGACAGACCAGGGATTGCATTTGTGTGGGGAGCATCTGGTGTGGGGCAGGTGTCCGAGGCACTCAGGCAGCCCACTAGTGTTTATTAAGCACCTGTGATGGGCCAGGCACTGGGACCTTAGAGGAGCGAGGGGTAGAGAACAGGCTTTGAAAGGTGGGTATTACGAAAAGAAGAACCCAACTAGAAACAGACTGGAGATCTTCCCAAATCTCCCTTAATTCCGGCCCCAGTCATCTCTAGCGTTTGGATGACAGAAAATCCCAATTTTTTTTTTTTCTATTGGTGAGCCAGTGAATTACCTCAGAAAAAAAACAAACAAAAAACCCGCAAAACCCCCCAAATCAGACTGCTCTCCAGGACCTCATCATCTAGGGACACAAGTATTCCTAGTCCTCCTTTCCATTACTGTCTCTCCTTGGATCTTGTTTAACTTCATCTTGGATATCCTTTTTTGCACTTACTTAGGTACTTAGATGCTGGAGAGCTGGGCTCCCATCTTGTGCTTTTTTTGTATGCTGGGTGCTTCCTTTTATCGATGCAGAAATTGGGGCCCAGAGAGACAAAATGACCAGTCTAAGATAAGGACCAAGGCCAGTTGAGTCAAAGACAGTTTTTTAATTTAATTTTTTAAATTATTATTTATAGTTTCAACCACTTTTTTTTTCATGTGGTTATTGATAATCTGTACTTTTCTTAAAAAGTGTTCAAATGCTTTGGCTATTTAACCAGTTGGTTGAAAGCTCTTCATCTTCAGTACTTGTGTTAACTTCCACTGGATTTTAGATACCAGCCATCTCTTTTATGGGTCCCATTTTTCTATTTAGACATTTCCCTGATGCTCCCTCCTTTGGAAATCCCATCGCCTTAATCTGAATCCTCTGACTCTTGTCTCACAGTGATGCAGTTGGAAATCCCTAAGGGGCAAAGACCACTTTTTCTAACTCATTTCTCATTCTAGGGTGGGAGCAGACCCAGGAGTTCTGAGAGCATTCTCGCTCTACCAATGTGGCCCATTGGCATTTCCAAACAGCACTGGGTTCTTTCAGTCTTTATAAAAATCTAGAGAGATTTGGGGGTGAGGAGATAGCCTGAGAAAGAAGGAATTTCCCCATTACCTGCCATTACATTTCCTGACAATTTAAGCAACCGATATGACTCAACAACCTATTTTTTTTTTTTTTTTTTTGCCTGAAGTATTTCAGTAAACATTCCTCCAATGCACGTGGCACTTATATTTAGAATTCTAGGGCAAAGTGACCTCTAGTGGCCTTTCTTGGTAATTAGTTTCCAGGAAATCCTGGAACAAGGGCGTTACTGGGACTGGTCAGCAGGCAGGGAACTGAACTCCCTTAAACAGCAGTGATCCCTTTGGCTGTTAGTTCAGGGTCAGCCTGTAGGCTTGGGTTTGAATGGAGTCAGACCCATCTGTCCATCTGATCAAGAGGTCCAGTCAGACCTCAACGTCTTGTTATTTGAGACTGGTTCTGCTATTGATTGATGTGGATAATAGATCAGGCGACCAAGAAACCTCTCAAAAAGGGCCTTGGGTATTGAGTAGTTCATAGAATAATTAATAGAGCTTGAAGGGACACCGAAGGGGACAGCTAGGTAGTGTAGTGGATAAAGCCAAGGTCCTGAGTTCAAATTTGACCTCACATGCATACTGGCTGTGTGATTCTGGGCAAGTTACTTAACCCCAATTGCCTATATGCCCCCAAAATAAAAATAAAAAATATATTTAAAAAGTAGAAGAAAAATGATGCCCTATGAGCTGATTCACTGAGAAATCAATAGGAAGAAGTTTGGGATGACTGAGGCAATAATAATGTCACATAAGACTAGAGTTAGGCAAGATTTGTGAAGTTGGCATGAAATCGGTCTCTGGCCCTCCTTTCTGTTAGCACTGTTTGCAAAGCCTGTTCTCCACTCTTGGCCCCACTGGCTCAAAGTCAACTGCTTCTTAGCCCCTCATGCTCTTCATCAATCAAGGGATGATCATCACTGATCAACCCACACTTGACATTTTATAAGAAAAGGCAGTTTGGTAGGGTGGATCCAGTTTCTTCATCTATAAAAAGAAAGATTTGGGCTAGATGGCCTTTGAGCTTCCTTCCAGCTCCAGTTCTGTGACCTTTACAAATCACTCTCTCCCTCCCTCCTAGGACTTCAGTTCTCTCACCTGTACAATGAGGGGTTTGGATCATTACCTTAAAAATAGCCTAAGTCACTCCATGTTTCCTTTTATCCACCCAGTTGATAGAGTTATCAACTTTGAAACTTGGGAGTTTTAACTCCAAGTAAATTGTCTGATTTTAGAGATTTCACAAGATTAATTATCCCCCTTCCCAGCAATGTCCCTACTTAAAGGATGTCACAAGGCTGCTTCTCAGCTGATCCTCTCCACCAATAAGAAATCAGGTGGCTTCCCGCTTACACCTTGCTTTTTACTCCCTCCAAATTGTATATTAACTGGGTAGAAGCCAAGATTGTTCCTGAGAGCCTAGAGACCTGATTTGATTTGTTTCTACGACCACATGCTCTGCATGAAACTTGATTTCTTTATTTTGGTGTAACAGCACCAAGTAGTCTTTGAGATCTTTTCCCAGCTCTGCCTCTATGATCCTATTACCTCCTTTACAAGTCACTTCCTCTCTGAGATCCTCTCTGGGGGTCTCAATTTCCTTGTGATCTCCAAGGGTCCCACTGACTCTGAATCTTTTAGAACTAGATTAGTTCTAGAAGCTACCTTCCAGCTGAATGAATGTGGAAAGACTATTTCCCTTCCTCTCTGGGATGAATTTTTCTTGTTTATAAAAACTTGGCAGTGTGCTGTTTGGCATTTTAGTTCCTTGGATGAAGCTGTACATAGCATGTTTGTAAAATTTTTAAGTGATAAAATGCTGATAGTGATAGCCATAGCTAACGTGTTTGATGACAGAGTTTAGAAAGATCTCTACAGACTAGAAAATTAGTGAAAAATCAAATAGGATGGACTTGAATAGGAAAAATTACAACTAGTCTCAAAAAATCAATTTCACAAGTACAGGATAGAAGAAGGAGGGCTAGACAATATAGTTAAGCTGAAAAAGATCTGGGGGTTCTAAGTGGACTAAAGTTCAATATGAATGAGAGGCTGTCTTGAATGGTGGAATGTCCACAAGGAAGGAGCTATGTATTCTACTCCATACTCGTCACACCATACAACTGGAGTCTGGTGTTCAGTTTTAGAATCACATTTTGGGAAGTATATAGATGTGCTGGAGATGATCAAAGCAGGGTAACCAGAATGGCTGAAACCATCCTTTAGAAAGATTGATTAAAGGAACTGGGGATATGCTATTTAGTCCAGAGAAGAGAAGGCTTAGATGAAACTCAATAATTTTCTTCAGAAACCTGTATGTTCCTCGATAGAATGGGGCTTAAGTTTGGCCAAAGAGGGAAGAACCAGGATCAGTGGGTTCAGGTTGCTGAATAGGTGACTTTTGGTTAGTAACTCCTTAACAGTTAGAACTAGCCTAAAATGAAACAGACTGCCTCAAAAAGTAGTTCACTAGAAGTTTTCAAGCAAAGATTTAAATACCTGATGGGAGAAACTATTGTAGGGGAGTTCTTTTTTAGATGAAAGCTGGGCTTTTTAGGAGATTCTATGTTCTTTCCATCTGAAATTCTTTGATTCTGTGGATTTAATGTGTTGCCTCTCTCATGGTATTTATGTTTTAAAAGAGATTTGCTTAGGGAGGGCAAAGAATAAATCTCTAAAAATTATATCTCAACTGCTACAAATGCCCAAAGCCTATTTTTTAAAATGCCAGATATACCTGCAATGTTGGGAAAGATTGTTGGCAAAATGAGAAGAGGCTGGCAGAGGATGAGATGAATAGATAACATTATGGAAGTAACAAATACAATCTTGGACAAACTCCACAAGATAGCAGAAAATAGAAGGGCCAGGGATGTGTGGGTCTCAAAGAGTCAGAGGTGACTCAACAGCAATAATTGTGATCATTACAACTTTAGAAGATCCTGAAATTGCAGGCAACCCACAGAACAACACAAAGATCCAAATAGGCCATAGCATATGGCCAACGATGACTGATGTGGGAAAACCAAGGTAGGTCATTTACATGGCAAGGGGGTACATTGTAGGGGTACCCCCAAAATGTTAAAAATTTTTTGAGGGATGATTAGATCTTCTATGGAAGATTTATGGAAAATGAAAATTAGGTAATAAAGAATAATAATAATAGCTAAGCTATTATCTGTGCTAAATATTTTATAAATATTTCATTTGATCCTCACAACCATCCTGGGAAGTATATGCTGTTAGACTCCCCATTTTATAGTTGAAGAAACTGAGATGAATAGAAGTTAAGTGACTTATTCAGGATCACACACAGTTTGTAGGGTCTAGGGTTGGATGTGTATGTATATGTGTGTAAACCAACCAATTTTTGAAAGAGAGAGACAGAGACAGACAGAGACAGGCAGAGAGACAGAGACAGAGAAAAGAAAGACAGACAGAGAGATTTAAGGGAGCTAATGAGGTTCTTTTGGATCAAAGTCCATCACTAATACAACTCCCTCCTCCTGGGGCATTCTGGCACTATATTGACTTTTTGTGGTAACTGCTCAATCATCATCTATTTATTGATCAACTACGACTATATGCAAAACACCGGTGATACAAAGACAGAAGTAAAATAGCCCTTGTCCTCAAGGACCTTATATTCCATAAAGGGAGACAAGATATACATACACATATACATACATATATACCTATAAACATATATATGTACATATATTTATATGTACAAAATACAGGGTGTTTGACAAATCTTTGTGTAATTTTAAGTCTAATGGCTCAAAAATAATAGCTTTAGATTATTAAATTTAAAACTGTTCTAAGACTTTTGGGCCCTCCTGGATAAATACATACATATACACATGTTTGTATATATGTATATCCATGTCCGTATTTACATCTACATCTCTATCTACAGTTGAAGGGCTACTTGGAGGTGGAGGTGAGGAGGGAGGGCGTTCTAATCACAGGGAAAAGCAAGTCCCAGAGATGGGAGATATCTGAGGAATAACAGCAAGAAACTTAGCTCCCCTGGGGGGTAAGGAACATGAAGCAAAAAAAGGTGTAAGCAGGCTGGACAGGTAGAACAAGAAATGAAAGGAAATGTTAAATGTTCCTATTTGTTCCTAGAGGAAGCAAAGAGCTATGAAGGTTTATAGGGAAGAGGAGTAACCACTTAGTGATTTGTTTTCTCCTCCCCAAAAGAGAGGTAAGTTAGAAATGTTCCTTGTGGTCTTTGTCTTCCAACCAAGCAAATTTCTTCCTAATGACTCTTCCCTAGGAAAAGGAACAAGTTCTGAACATTCTGGTCTGGCCACTAATTAATTGGAAAATTAAATTAAATTTTTATATCATTTTAAAATTCCTTTCCACTCCGGGGATATTTCCCTATCCAGCTCTACTTTATGCGTGTCCTTCTCCAGAAAGAATGTAAGCCTTTGCAAGGCTGGGACTGTTTTGCTTGCTTATATTTGGATCCTCAGGGCTTAGCACAGTTTCTGGGCACCTGGCAAGCAATAAATATGTTATCTATCCACGTCACCAGTGTTCTATGATTCAGTGATAAAGGTGCTGTTTGTAAAAGTGGCTTTGAGGAGAGACAGCTGGATCATGGTTAGGATCTTGTATCATTAACTAGTTATGTGGCTGTGGATAAGTTAATAAAGCTCATTGCTCTGGAGCAAGGGACCTCAGAGGCCATCTTATTCAACCTCTTCCTTTTCAGATGAGCTCAGAAAAATTCATTGATCTGCCCGGAGTAAACATGAGAGCTAGGAATTGGGCCCAGGTCCTAGGACTCCAAAGCCAGTGTTGTATCTAGCCTACCACAGTAGCATGGCCCATCAGAAGCGGCTGTTATTGTTATTTATGAAGGGAGGATAATATCACCTACCTTGCCTGACTTGGATATAGTGAAGGCTCCAATGAGATTATGTTTGTGAAAGCTCTTTGAGCCAGCATAAGCTTTATAAACCTAAGCACGATTGCCTGACTTTACTCTCAGTAGGCTATACAAAGCCCTCTGGTTTCATAAGCTTTTGCTTGGGTTGCTCCATTAAAGTGACTAGAGCCAAGTCAACCTCCTTACCAGTCCCTTCCTCCTACCCTGCCTCCACCACACATTCACACATCAATCATTCCAGGTTTCATTCATCATTCCCTCCACCTAGAAAAGCTGTGTTCTTTTCCTCCCAATGAGTCACATTTTTGAATCCAGCTCAGAACTTAGTCTTCTTCAGGGCATTCTCCTAGATTAATCCCACTTGTTTAGACTATTTCCCTGGATTATTTTGTATTTAGTGATAACTTGTAAGTAGGTTTTTCTTTTTCTCTTCTTTTCAGCACATTCATGTGTTGAAGGTTCTTTTCCCCAACTAGGCCATGTTAATGTGAACACAGACATCCCCAATTAGTCCACATAACTAAAAATTACTCTCAACTTCTCTCTGTCTCTCTCTTTTTTGAATCCCTCTGTCTCTGACTCACTATCTTTCTCACTCTGTTCCCTCTGTCCATCTGCCCTTTCTCTCTCATCACTTTATTCTATTTAGAAAGTAGTACTTTCTGTAATGATCATTAAACCCTCACAAAGTCAGTTTTGATCTTGCTGAAGCTCCTTTGGGGATTTCTATGGACAAAGACATTTTCTCACTCTAGCTCAAAGAGCATCTTGGGTAGAAAGAAAGAAAAATAATGTAAAAGATTTAATACATAAGGGCTTCTAGCTGATTGGCTGGAGGTCCGAATCAGAAGGAACTGAGACAGACCCTGAGGCTTTGGACTAAAAGAGCTGACATATTCTGCTCTGGGTGGAGAAAGAGCATGCAGCAACTACAAACCAGTGGAAAACCAGCAGGTGATATCAACAGGTGGCAGTGCATTGGCGAGATGATGAATTTGCATCGGTGATTTATGAATTAAGAAATCAGATTGTAATAACAGGGGAGATTAATAAAATTCAAAATAAAAAACTATTAAACTAATAAACAAGAGCTGGTTTTGTGAAAAACAAACACAACAAAAGAGATAAAGCTTTAGTTAATTTGATCAGAAAAAGGAAAGAAGAAAATCAAATTGTTAGTGTCAAAAATGAAAAGGATGAACTTTCTACCAGTGAAGAGGAAATTGGAACAATAATTAGGAACTATTTTACCCAACTGTATGCCAATAAATATGGCAATCTAAGTGAAATGAATGAATATTTACAAAAATATAGATTGCCCAGATTAACAGAGGAGGAAACAAATTACTTAAATAGTCTCATTTTTTTTCCTGAGGATATTGGGGTTAAGTGACTTGCCCAGGGTCACACATTAAGTATTAAGTAAGGAAGTATTAAGTGTCTGAGGCCAGATTTGAACTCAGGTCCTTCTGACTTCAGGGCTGGTGCTCTATTCACCGTACTACCTAGCTGCCCCCTCCAAATTCTTTTTTATGACACCGACATGGTGCTGATACCTAAACCAGGTAGGATCAAAACAGAGAAAGAAAATTATAGAACAATTTCTCTAATGAATCTTGATACAAAAATCTTAAACAAAATATTAGCAAAGAAATTATAACAAGTTATCCCCAGGATACCATGACCAAGTAGGTTTTATAACAGGAATGCAGAGCTGGTTCAGTATTAGGAAAAACATTAGCATAATTGTCTATATCAATAATCAAACTAACAAAATCATATGATTATCTCATTAGATGCAGAAAAAGCATTTGACAAAATCCAATACCCATTCCTATTAAAAACACTAGAGAGTATAGGAATAAATGGAGTTTTCCTTAAAATGATCAATAGCATCTATTTAAAACCATCAGCAAGCATCAGATGTAATGTCGATAAACTAGAACCATTCCCAATAAGATCAGGAGTGAAACAAGGTTGCCCACTATCACCATCACTCTTCAATATTGTATTAGAAATGTTAGCTTTGTCAATAAGAGAAGAAAAAGAGATTAAAGGAATTAGAATAGATAAGGAGGAAACCAAATGATGGTATACTTAGAGAATCTTAGAGACTCAACTGGAAAACTAGAAACAATTCACAACTTTAGCAAAGTTGCAGGATACAAAATAAATCCACACAAATCAAAATCAGCATTTTTATATATTACCAACAAAGTCCAGCAGCAAGAGATACAAAGAGAAATTCTATTTAAATTATTGTAGATAATTAAAATATTTGGGAGTCTACCTGCCAAGACAAAGTCACGAAACACAATTACAGAACACTTTCCACACAAATAAAGTCAGATCTAATCTCTTGAAAAAATATCTAGTGCTTATGGGTAGGCTGAACTATCTAACGATACTACCTAAATTAATCTACTTATTCAGTGCCATACCCATCAAATTCCCAAGAAATTACTTCATAGAGCTAGAAAAAATAATAACAAAATTTATCTGGAAGAACAAAAGGTCAAGAATTTCAAGGGCATTAGTGAAAAAAATGCAAATGAAGATGGCCTTGCTGTACCAGATTTAAAACTATATTATAAAGCAATGGTCATCAAAACCATTTGGTATTGGCTAAGAAATAGAGGAGTTGATCAGTGGAATAGGTTAGGCTCACAGGACAAAATAGTCAATGACTATAGTTATCTAGTGTTTGACAAACCCAAAGATCCCAACTTTTGGGATAAGAATTCACTATTTGACAAAAACTTCTGGGAAAATTGGAAATTAATATGGTGGAAACTAGGCACTGAGCCACACCTACCACCCTATACTAAGATAAGATCAAAATGGGTTCATGATTTAGACATAAAGAATGATATTATAAACAAATTAGAGGAACATAGGACAGTTTACCTCTCAGATCTGTGGAGAAGGAAGGAATGTGTGGCCAAAGAAGAGCTTGAGTACATTATTGAATACAAAATGGATAATTTCTATTATATAAAGTTAAAAAGTTTTTGTACAAACAAAACTAATGCAGACAAAATCAGAAGGGAAGCAATAAACTGGGAAAAAATTTACATTCGAGGATTCTGATAAAGACCTCATTTCTAAAATATGTAGAGAACTGACTCAAGTTTATAAGAATTCAAGCCATCCTCCAATTTATAAATGGTCAAAGAATGTGAATAGGCAATTTTCAGATGAAGAAATTAAAATTATTTCTAGACATATGAAAAGATGCTCTAAATCATTATTGGTCAGAGAAATGCAAATTAAGTCAACTCTGAGGTACCAATACATACCTCTCAGATTGGCTAAGATGACAGGAAAAGATAATGATGAATATTGGAGGGGATGTGGGAAAACTGGGACACTGATACATTGTTGGTGAAGTTGTGAACTGATTCAGTCATTCTGGAGAGCAATTTGGAACTATGCTCAAAGGGCTGTCAAACTGTGCATACCCTTTGACCCAGCAGTGTTTCTATTGGGCCTATATCCCAAAGAGATCTTAAAGGAGGGAAAGGGACCCACATGTGCAAAAATATTTGTGCCAGCCCTTTTTGTAGTGGCAAGAAACTGGAAACTGAGTGGATACCCATCAATTGGAGAATGGCTGAATAAATTATGGTACATGAATGTTATGGAATGTTATTGTTCTATAAGAAACAATCAACAGGATGATTTCAGAGAGTCTTGGAGAGACCTACATGAACTAATGCTAAGTGAAGTGAGTAGAACCAGGAGATCATTATACATGGCAACAGCAAGACTACAATGATCAATTCTGATTAAAATGGATATGGTTCTTATAAACAATGAGGTGATTCAGACTAGTTCCAATGGTCTTGTGATGAAGAGAGCCATCTGTACCCAGACAGAGACCTATGGGAACTGAGTGTGGATCACAACATAGTATTTTCATTCTTTTTGTTGTTTGCTTGCATTTTGTTTTCTTTTTCATTTTTTTTCCTTTTTTATCTGATTTTTCTTGTGCAGCATGATATTTGTGGAAACATGTACAGAGGAATTGCACATATTTAACATTTATTGGATCACTTGCTGACTGGGGGAAGGGATAAGGGGAAGAGAGGGAAAAATTAGGATACAGGGTTTTTAGGGGTGAATGTCAAAAATTATCCATGTATATAGTTTGAAAATAAAAACTATAATTAAAAATGCTTGTGAATGATAAACTGATATAGTTATTATTACCAGCTTTGTGAAAAGTTTCACTGAAATACAAGTATAATCTGCCTATAGATAACATGCTATCTGTATGAAAATAGTATAGTATACTAATCTATCTGTATACTAATTTGGGTAATTTAAAAAAATAAAAAGAGGATGCAAGCCTAAAAAAAATCAGATTGTAACCTATTGATATTACCAGAGCAGTGGATGACTCCAGGATCTCTGCTAGGAAGTGAGTGGTAGCCTTGAGTAGAAGTCTACAGGGGCTGTACTCTGACTGGAATTTTTGATTCTCAACTCTGCTACTTAGTAGTTGTGTAAATTTGGGTAAATCAATTCATGGAAAAAAATTTCTGATATAATCTTCCTTCACCACATAGAATGATAAGGAGAATACGTCCATGAAATTTTCTGATTTCATGCACAATCTTCCCTTCCACCCCCCAAAGAACATAATTTTCCATCTTCAAATTTTATTAGAGCATTTGGAATCTCTTTTTTGACTGCAAGCAAATCATATTTGTATTCATATAAACGTGCTCTCTAGTGGATTGTAAACCACCTGGGTCAAGAGCACAGTACCCTTCACATAATAGGTATTTAATACATTTCCTTTGGAAGATGTATAATAAAATGTTCCCTTAAGTACTTTTAAGCACCTTTGTGCCAGGCTGTACCAGGCACTAGGGCTACAAGAAAAAAAGCATTAAATGATCCTTGTTCTCAACTGATATACATGAAAGCTCTCTCCAAAATCTAGAATTAACATCAGCCTTAGACATGGGAACAGAAGGAGCCCAAACTCATATATGGCTTGATGAGTCAATCTTGTTCCAACCTTGGAACCTCAGTTTCTCCTTCTCTGAATCACAAAGGTCTTTGAACCCAAATCCCTAGTACCTACTGTTAAGGCTTTCTCTGCCACTTAGTCACTTGCCTCCCCTTGGCTGGCCATAGAATCTTGTAATATTTGCTGGAACTTGGGCTAAACAAGTCTTGCATGTACGGTCCCTAGGGGCACACCGGTCTAGACCTTCTGCATTTGTCTTTCTGTGGCTGTCCTTGGGTGCTACTCCCATAGGCTAATAGACACCTGGCCTTACCCCACTTCCACAGATTTGCCTGGACATCTGCTCCTGGCCTCCCAAGGGCTGACTCCCTCCTGTTCCATCTGGATGCTTGGTTATGATGGTTTGTCTATCCCTCCAGGACATGGCAGAGACAGATTAGCAACAAGAACCTGCCCAAAGCAGACAAAGAGGAACTCAGTATCTAAGGTTATTTCTTTGGCTTGAATTTAAAGATATTGCAAAACCATGTCCTCTCATCAGTCCCTGTTTAAACATGTTCAAATGTGAATGCTGGACTCTTTTTTTTTTCATTTTATGCTTAATAAAAGAACACATGGCTTTCTACTCAACATATAAACAACACATGGACAATCCACAATGTGGGCAAAGCAAGTTGAAAGAAGTTTGTAAGTGATTTCCTTCCATGCCTAAATTATCATAAACACTTGTTCCCTTGGCTACAAATCATGGCTTCATTTCTGCCCTCTCCAGCTGCAGCAAAATCCACCAGAGAATCAGATTTACAGCTGTGGCTATTCAGACCCAAAACAAAAGGAATCAGTGCTCCAGATATCAGACAGCTTCAGTGAGATGGAGAACTAGAATTTCTTTCTTTCTTTTTGTTATTTTTTTAATTGAAGCTTTTTCTTTTCAAAACATATGCAAGGATGATTTTTCACCATTGATCCTTGCAAAACCTTGTGTTCCAATTTCCTCCCCTTCCCCCATCCCCTCTCCTAGATGTTCAATATATGTTAAACACAGTAAAAATATATGTAAATCCAATATAGGCCACGTATTTATACAATTATCTTGCTGCACAAGAAGAATCAGATCAAAAAAGGGAAAAAATGAGAAAGAAAATAAAATTCAAGCAAACAACAACAAAAGAAGGGAAAATGCTATTTTGTGATCCACCCTCAGTTCCCACAGTCCTCTCTCTGGGTGTAGATGGCTCTCTTCATCACAAGATCATTGGAACTGGTCTCAATCATTAGAGCTGGGAGTTTGTGTGGGAATGCAGGAGTAAATGGTTCCATAACTTCATTGGATTGATACAGGTTGAATGACTGAGTATAATTAATTCATTGATTAATAAGTTACCACTCCTCTAGGAAAAGGAAAGAGTACTAAAGACCTTCCCATACCTGGTTATGTGTAAGCGACTGGGCATGTTTGTGGAGAATGCTGAGGAGGAACATGGGAGATTTCTTCAAACATTATGAGGGTTATTATTGAATCATTTTTCAGTCATGTTTGACTCATCGTGACCCTATTTGGGGTTTTCTTAGCAAAGATACTGGAATGGTTTGCCATTTCCTTCTTCAGCTCACTTTACAGATGAGGAAACTGAGAGAAATAAGGTTAATTGCCTTGCCCACTAGTAAGTGAAGCTGGATTTGAATTCAGGTCTTTCTGATGGCAGCTCTGATATTCTATCCACTGAGCCACCTAGCTACCTCTATTTGAAGGGTTCGTACATATGAAAGGATCATAGCAGCATAGATCTATAGCTAGAAATCTTGCCCCCTCATTTTACAGATGAGGAAATTAAGGCACAGAGAACTTAAGTTCAGCAAGTAAAAGTGAGATATGATGTAAGAAGACTCCAGAAATCTCTAGGAATATCCCCAGTTCATTAAGCATATATTTAAATGCATGTATTAAGCATGTATATCAAGCAGGATTTGAAATCAGGTCCTCAGCCTCCAAGTTCAGCGCCCAATTCTCTATTGCTAGGCTGCCTTTCTATTAAATTTGCTCTGTTTAGCCTGAGAGGGTAAAACTAGGAGCACTGGATAGGAGGTGAACAGAAGCTGGTTTTAGCTTCTTTCTTTCTTCATTTTGCTGAGGCAGTTGGAGTTAAGTGACTTGCCCAGGATCACACAGCTAGGAAGTGTCTGAGATCATATTTGAACTCAGATCTTCCTGACTTCAGGGCTGGTGCTCTATCCACTGTACCACCTAGCTGCCCCTGGTTTTAGCTTTTTAATAAATAGTTTTGGGGTCCAGATCTTTGATTTCACTGATCTCCTCCAGGTGAGGACCTCCATTTCACCAGTGCAGGCCAGCACCTTTTTTTACAAGGTAAGGTTTTAGAGAGTTGCCAAAGACAAAAAGTTTTGGGGGCTTTCCCAGGCTCGCTCAGCCCGTATGTGTTAGAGGTGAGAAGTGAACTCAAATTTTCCTAGTTGAGAGTCCACTCTATTGGCTAGCCCTGTTACTTCTGTTTTTAAGAATCAGTTGTCAAAGAATGGAGGCAGTGGCTTCCCCCTAATGTGAGTGCTTCAAGCAAAGGGGAGATCTATTCAGATATAAGTGAGAGTAGATAGTTTCCACAACCCCTACAAATGTGGAGACATTTTGGAGGGTCTACTTAGCATAGTTCCTGGTATACAACAAGTACTTAATATATGTTTGTTGATTATCGTTGCCCAATGATTACTGTATGTAAATACTATTAATGCTTTGAGAAATAAAGTTTTTTTTACATTTAATTTTAATTTTCTTCTCAATTACATGTAAAAGACATACAGTTTAAATGAGACAGGATCCTTGCCTTTGAGGAGTCTAAAAGAGGAAGCACATTACCTGCTCACCCAGCTATAACTGGTATGTATCCTAGAGAAGTGCTAATAAAATACTTTGTGAAGCACTGGGGATGAGGGTATCAGCATTGCAATCTAGGGGATAGGTAAGAATTGCACAAGTAAAGAAAGCGGAGGATGCTCCAAGTATAGGGAAAAAAAAGAAGCAAAAGCAGAGAGGTAAGAAAATAGAAAGGTGGGCACTGGGTCCAGTGACTCCTCCAAGTTGGATGGATAAATCATGACTGGGGGGGGGGAACAATATGAAATAAGGCTGGGAAGGTGAAGTTTGACACCAATTGTGGAAGATTGATTTGACAGACCAACACATTTTAACTTTATGAGGTAAAGTAGAGAGAAACACTGAGTTTTTGAGTAGAGGAACAACATGATCAAATTGATGTGTGATAAAAATTAATCTGGGATTGGAGGCAGAGGAAGTCAGTGTGGGAAAAACAGGAAGTCTGAAACAGGACAGGTAGGTAGTAAGTAATGGAAGCCTGTACTAGAATGCTGTCATTTGTCCTTCCTTCTAGAAAAGGACATCAGGAAAGGGATACAATGAAATGCAAGGGAGTTGGATTTGCAAGGTCAGCAGTCTCACTTTCTCATCCAGAATCATCTGGGTGCAAGATATAGATCAGAATGATTGGATATGGCCTTAGATGCATGTTCCGGGAAACTTTAGCCTTTTAAAGCTAAGATCTTTTACAGATTTCTGTTTGACTGAGATAACCACCCACTCCAAGATTCAGACTAGGTAAGAAATGAGGCAGAGAATGGTCTTTTTTTTTATCTAGTCAAAAGAAAAAATCAATCTGGGAGGGGAAGATCCTGAGGGTTTCTGGCCAAAATAGAAACAACGTTCGCTCTGAACCAATCAGGGCTCAAATAATGATTAAATAGGGCTTGGCCAATTAATGAGAGCCAGAGTGATTTGGGTTTCAGGAATGGATCTTAAGAGAGAAATCTAGTCTGTAAATCCCAAGATATCTTGGGAGGTTTCCGTGATCAAAATCTATCTATCCATAACTTTTTTTTTGGGGGGGGGACAGAGCATCTGCTGGTTAAATTCAATTTTCTAGAATGTACCATCATAAGGTGGCAGGAAGGGATAAATCAATCAATTCACAAGTCTGTATTAAGCGCCTACTGTGTTCCAGGTTCCATGCTAGACTTTGGGGCTACAAGTCAAAATACTCTTAGGCAAGCAATTTTTCAGAGGTAGCATCCATATGGCTTGCTACCTGGGAACATTACTTCAAATTGGGAGAATTATGGCTTTATGAGCAGAAATGGTCATTACTCTGAAACCTGGAGACCCAGAAATACCTGTGGATTTTTTTTCCCTTAGGGTTTTGAGTCTTACTTCCATCACTTGCTGTACTTCTCAGTGCCATACTTAAGAAAAATAGGAAATTTCACAAACATGTAAAACTACAAAACACAGAAGTCGTGTAGAGAGTGGAAAGCCAGCTGAATTTGGCAGTGGAGGACCTGCATTAGAATCCTTGGGGCATTCGCTTCATCTCTGGGGGTTCCTGCTTCCTTCTCCATAAAATGGGTCGGGAGTTGCCTTTGAGGTTCCTTTCGATCTCAGATCCTAAGACCCCATGAGCTTTAGACCTTTTGATATCAGATAGTGGTGGAAAAGTCCCCCACTGAAAAGAAATAAAATCAATAGACATTTAAAGTCTGGGGAAGTTTCAGTTGGGAGGGACTTCGGTGGGAGTTAGGGGACCTGAATTAGAATTATTGCGTCATTCACTTCATCTTCTCCGTAAAATGGGTCGGGAGTTGCCTTTGAGCTACCTTTCAGTGCCAGATCCTAAGACCCCATGAACTTTAGGCCCTCCGAGATCAGATAGTGGTGGAAAAGTCCCCCACTGATAAGAAATAAAATCAATAGACATTTAAAGTCTGGGGAAGTTTCAGTTGGGAGGAACGGAATTCTGGGTTATTCCACTATAAAATGAAATGCAAGGTAGTTCATCGAGCCCCGCCATACTGGATATGAGAACTCACTTAGAGAGCTCCTAATCCTACACACCTTTCAAAATGAAGAGGAAAATAAATCTGATTTCCCCATCCATCTAAAAGTCCGACTTGCTTCTGCCACGCCTGGGCTTCCTAGGCGCGTCCCGCCAGAAGGGGGCGCTCGCTGACAGTCCTTGGCACTGGACTGCCTTGGCTCCGGCTACATTAGCTGGAAACCGAGGCAGGCCGGGGGAATTCTCCCGGTCTCTGAGCCGGTTTCAGAGAAGCAAAGGGACAGAAACGGGGAGGGGTTTCCTCAGTAAAGAAAAGCAGGGTCGGCCCCCGCGTCCGCAGGTTTTAGCTTGCAGGAGGTCCTCTCCAGTCTGTTGCCGGCCAGGACCTTCCTTGTTATCCCGTCAGGACAGCGGCTTTGCTTTTCCCAGCACGGTTCCCTATACAAAGTAAAGGCTAAATGAGTCCTTGCAGGCCCAATCACAGCCAAGAGGGCAAAAGCAGGAAAGAGATCCTTTTCTAATTCCCTCGCTGCACAGAGAAGTGCAGGGGCGCTCCCGAGGTCACACAGCTCCGCCCCTCCCTCGGCCGTCCCGAGGCCCGGAGGTTCTCCGCTTGTCGTTGGATGGACTTCAGCCGGGACCGGCCGGCCGAGAAGGACCTGCTCGGGAAGCTTTTCTGTGCTACAGTCGGCCCAGCGCAAGTGGGCTTGGCAGCCGGGCTCCTGGCGCTCGGCCTGTGGAAATCATCACGCTTGCTTTCCGGGGCCTCAGTTTGCTCCTCTGTAAACCGGGCCGGGCTAGGTTCCATCTAGCTCTATGGGCCTGCGTGTGAACTTGGGTCATTTGGATTGGGGGAGGGGGAAGGCGGGTCCTTCTTATAACGCCACTTGCTTAGGCCGTGACCAGGGACAGACTCACAGACCAAATTATGTCATAAAAGCATCTGGGGCTCCAGTCACTAACCCTGGGGTGCAGGAGAGTGCGGGACTCCATTCTCTGGCTGGACACGGCTTCTTAGGGTGAGAGGGGGTGAACATAAGACCAGTTTCTCTGGTAATGGTGGTCATAATACAAATATTAAATAAATAACACAAATAAGAAATAAAGCGCTTTAAGATTTGCAAAGGGCTTTTCAAATACTTCATTTTATAACAAATAAATAATACAAATACAAACTAATAATACAAATAAAGAAATAAAGCATTATAAGATTTGCAAGTGGCTTTACAAATATTTCATTTTATAACAAATAAATAATACAAATACAAATAATCAATAAAAAAGCACTTTAAGATTTGCAAAGGGCTTTACAAATATTTCATTTTATAATAAATAATACAAACACAAACTAATAATACAAATAAAGAAATAAAGCACTAGAAGATTTGCAAATGGCTTTACAAATATTTCATTTTACATTCACAACAATTTTGGAATGTTGGGGTTATCTTTGCCTTCATTTTATAGATGAAGAAACTGAGTAAGATGGAAAGTGAGTTGCCCAGAGTAACACAGCTACAGTGTCTGAATTTGAACTTAGGTTTACCTCATTCCAAGTTCAGCCCTCCACCTACTATAACACCAAAGCATGATAAAACAGATGATCTTCCTAGGAGGATTTCTGCTCTTGACTCTTTTTCCCCTACCCTGATCTGCTCAGGTAAAATCAGGAAAGATCCCCTTGTTGAAGAGAGCAAAGGTTATTTGCCCTCTTCAATACATGGGGTGAAAATTAGGCTCAGTGTTTATATAAAATTTGGAGATATTAATGGATCCAGTAAATTTATATATTATATAAACACACAACTAATCAGAATTATCCATAATGTATATATTCCTTAGAAGTTAACGGTTCTACCTTGGTTAAATCACATTAAAAAATGCATTTTCCTTAAGTCAATATGTGTTTTTTAAGCCCCTACTGTATGCCAGCCACTGTACTAAGTGCTGGGTGTCTATAGGAAGGCAAAAGATAGATCCTTGTCTTCAAGGAGATTACAATCTAATGGAGAGGGGAATGAAATGACAAGTAAATGGCAAACACACTTGAGTTAGAAGGGCTCTCCCTTTTGGAGGGCCTTCTACCTTTAGAGATGGTTGGTTTTTGCATTGGTCAGAGTCCTCAAGTCTTCAAAGATGCTTATCTTTATCATGTTGTAAGTATATAAATGGTTCCACTCATTCTGTTAACTTCATTTCCTATCAGTTCATACAAGTCTTCTTAAGGTTCTCTGAAACTGTCCCTTTTATCATTTCTTCTAGTACAATAATATTCCATAATTTGTTCAGTCAGTCCCCAATTTTTGGGTACCACCTTAGTTTTAGCTACAATAGTAAGTACAACTATAAATATATTTTATACATATGGGTTTTACCTCTTTAATCTCTTTGGAGTATATATATACATACATACATATGTATGTATGATACATATGTATGTATATATGTATACATACAATGCTTTTAATGACCTTAAGGTTTTCCCTCAAAGAAATCATAATCAACCAAGTGATAATTATTTATGAAGTACTAGTCTTGAGAGAGGCAGTATAGCTTAGTGAACAGGGAACTTGCCTCAGAATCAAGAAGACCTGAATTTAAGCTTCCCCCCACCCCCACTAGAAAGTCTGAAACTCTCTAAGACAAATTTACAGAGCAGTTGTGGATCTGATTTGAGTACTAGCAACTGGGGATACTGAGGCAAAAACCAAAAAACTCTAGTCCCCAGAGAGCTTATATTCTATTCTATCTAGTTATGTTGAGGGCATGGGAAAACCATCACCACTGAAAGATTTAGAACAAATGACCAGTGAAGGAGAAATGCAGAGAAGAGACATGAAGGATGTCATCAGAGACCTGGAAAAGATAGTGGGCTCTCCCTCAATGGAGCAAGGGATGAGCAGTGATCAACCATGATAAAGTCCATCAACAGTTGGGTTGGGCTCCCTGTAGGATTTATGGAAGGACATAGTGATGGTAGTGATGCAAGATGGGAAGGCATAAATCAACATTTATAAGAAAAATGATCCATTGAAGGATTAAAGCCTTGAAAATAAAATCATATCCAAAATAAAATATTAGATTTTTGAGTATAATAATAAACTTCACAGAACTCACAATCCTAGTGGTTCCATCTATGTTTGGGATACAGAATGAAGGCATGGAAATCAATGTGTTTTTCCTGCCTTATCTTCTATATATTTAAAATATTCACGAAAAACCTGCCCATTTTTCTTAACGTGCAATGGCTTCATCATACCTTCTTGCATGGACGAAGACAGGCAAGTGGTAGGAGGAGACCTATTTGATCATTATTTGGTTTCTGACTTCCACATTTTTTCTCCATTAATCTTTCACATAGAACAGATGCTTTGGGTGCAGAGCTTTTTGTTTGACCAGAAAAATGTCCAAAATATGTGGGTGTGCTTTTGGCTAAAGGTTTACCCAAATGCGGATTTCAGATTCAATCATGGGAAAGTGCATTCCCTTTAATGAAAAATGCACATTGAGCACAACTTAATTTTTTTTTCCAAAGTGGGGACTCCCAGCAATGGGGGGAAACATGTTGAAAAACTCACATTTGTGAGAAATGTGGAACTGACATTAAAAAAGAAAATAAAAAGTATTTCTTTGTATCCTCTGCTGGTGGGGCTAGGCTAACACAGTTCCCCTGGGAAGTGAGATAATGGGATCTTGCAGGCATAATTGAGGACAGTCATGTTTCTGCAAGAGAAAAAAAAAAATCCCACAGAACTGAAAATGAAGAGTTTGAAATTGTGACTGGCTCTGTTTGGAGAACCTGATCCTTTCAGTAGAGACAGCAGGGAAGAACTGAACAAACATATCTAACTTTACCAGAGAGATCTGAGAGGAAACATAAAGATGCAGAATTGAAACATGGAATTTTCCTTGTTTCATTGACTGGTGTAATAAATAATGAAGAAAACTCAGGTGAGGAAAGCAATCTGCTGACCTCTGACTACATCTACACAGTAAAGAGCCCTATGTAAAATATTCTTTAGAAAGAAATCATGAAAAATAAGACGGTGAACTCTTTTCATCTACTGGAGGCTACTTGCATGTTTTAGAAAGTCATCAGATTAATTGTATAAATATATATGCATGTATTGGATTTAACATATATTTCTACCATGTTTAACATACATTGGACTACTTGCCATGTAGGGGAGGGCATGGGGGGAAAGGGGGAAAATTGGAATGCAGGGTTTTGCAAGGGCTAATATTGAAGAATTGTCCAGGCACATTTTTTTTAAAGCTTTTTATTTGCAAAACATATGTATGGGTAATCTTTCAACATCGACCCTTACAAAGCTTTCCGTTACAAAATTTCCCCCCCAACTCCTCACCCCTCCCCTAGATCGCAGGAAGTCTACTACATGTTAATTATGTTAAAATACTTGACAAATTGAATATGTGTATACATATTTTTACAGTTATCTTGTTACACGCACATGTTTTGAAAAATAACCTCGGGGCAGCTAGGTGGCGCAGCAGATAGAGCACCAGCTCTGAAGTCAGGAGGACCTGGGTTCAAATCTGGTCTCAGACACTTAACATTCCCTAGCTGTGTGACCCTGGGCAAGTCACTTAACCTCAATTGCCTCAGCAAAAAAGAAAAAAAAAAAGAAAAAAAAAAAAAAGAAAAATAACCTCACATTTAATTTGGCTCCTTCCCTTCTTCCCTCCTCTTCTCTCTTTCCTTCTACAGTCCTCCCATGTGTGGAACAAACTTCCCTGTTCTCCTTTCCTGTGTCCCATTTTGTGGATTGTCTCCTTCCCTTCAAGGTTTGATGCAGGCAGCTCATTTCATAAAGTCAGCCCAGAGCAATCCCTTCATCTCTAAATGTCTCCTAGCAATTTGTCTGTGCGTTTCCTTTGCATCTCTATTGCAGTGTAGGTTTGTGTTCATGTCTTCTCTTCTTCCCCCTCTCCCATTTGAGTATGAATATTTTGATTATAGGGAAGGAATTTACTTCATGTTTGGATCCCTAGAGCTTACTTAGCATGATATGATGCTTCATACATCCTAGGAGCCTAATACAGCTTTGTTGGATTGGATTAACTTCAATAGAAAGAGGAATATAAGTAATCCTTGCATCAGAGGCTCTTTTCTCACATAAAGGGCCTGAGGATGCTTTGGAAATCTCTCATTTACCTAACTCATTCCCTCCCCCATCCTCAGGCGAAAGCCAGAAACTCAAATATCCTTTCCCAAGGGCTGCTATCACCTTTCCCTATGAGCAGTAAATTAAGCAACAAACATTTATTAAAATAATGAAGCAAAGATAATATTTGAGAAACAATCCTGGCCTTCAGTTTATTATAATGGAGAAGTGCTTTAAACGCCAGAGTTTTTATGTTGTGTTCCTGGACATAATAGCCGTTGGAGTTCACTGAGTAAGGAGAGTAGCATAGTAGGACCTCAGTTTTAGGAAACATCACTCTGGTAACTGAGGAGAGGATGAGTTGAAATAGAATGAGACTAGAGGCAGGGAGATGAGTTGAGGATCTATTGCAGTAGTCCCAGGTGAGCGGTATCGATCAGTAAGCAATTAGTAAGCATTTACTGTGCTAGATGCTGGGGATATAAAAATGGCAAAAAAAACCATGCAAATAGTTATGTACAAACAAGACATAAAGGATAGATTGGAGATGATCAACCAAGCTCAGAGAAATGTTATGCAGTTGGCTAGATGAGACAGATATTATGGAGGTAGAAAGAAAAAAAACTGGTAGCTAATTAAATAAAAGGTAAGTAAGAGTGAGGATTCAAAGATGGTACATGAGTGATGAGAGACGCTGGTGCCTTCAACAAAAATATGGAAATTGGAAAAGGGGAAAAGACAAGGAAGTATATTTTAGACGTGTATGGGACATCCACTTTACAAACAGCTGATGATGCTGGACTGGAGCTCAGGAGATGGACTTGGACTTGACACTTACATCTGGGAACATCTGCCTAGAGACTGGTAATGGAACCCACAGGAGCTGATAAGTGATGAGAAAGATGCTGGTACCTTCATCAAAAATCTGAAAATTGGAAGCGGAGAAATGACAAGGAAGTATATTTTAGACATGTGCATGGGACATCCACTTTACAAATAACTGATGATGCTGGACCAGAGCTCAGGAGACGGATTTGGGCTTGACACATATCTGGGAACATCTGCCTAGAGACTGGTAATGGAACCCACGGGAGCTGATGAGTGATGAGAAAGATGCTGGTACCTTCAACAAAAATATGAAAATTGGAAGCGGGGAAAAGACATGTACATGGGAAATCTACTTTATGAGTGTCTAAAAGGCAGCTGATGATGCTGGACTGGAGCTCAGGAGATGGACTTGGACTTGACACTCACATCTGGGAACATCTGCCCAGAGACTGGTAATGGAACCCACGGGAGCTGATGAAGCCATCAAGGGAGAGAGAGCAGAGAAAGAAGTAGAAGTCCCTAAGCTTTAAAACACCAAAGAACTATTTCTAGAGAAAGCAAAGGATTTACTTTTAAGGCCTCAAAAGGGAAAGATACCCTTCCTCCCTACTCTAATCAGCCACTCTCTCCCCCTCCAGGGACTAGTACAGTCTTAGTGACTTAGTCACTCGCTGGAGTGGATGCCAGCAAAGGAGAAGGCTGGACCTTATTGCTCTCACCCTGTCAGCTGAATCCCAAGCCCCTGGACTCTGCTCCTGACAGACATCATGGATCCATTTTGCTGCTACTGCTCCTTCAGTCTAGCCTGTTTCCAAATGCCTGGCTGCTCTCCAAAGGACCATTCCAAGTACTGAGTTGCTGGACAGTGGAGGGATTATTCTGGAGCCTCAGTGGACAGTTTTATAGGTCTTTCCTGCCTCCAGGGTATGGAGTGCCTCCAACCTAATTAAACTTTTTGCTATTTACACCTGGGTCTCCCAAACCATTCTTTCACAAAAAGGGTCTTTCCTCTTGGCAATGGAAATATTTCTTTCCTGAACTGCCCCCAATTAGTTCAAAACTTCCTTCCTCTTCTTCTGCTCTTCCTGGTTCCCCCCTGTGCCTCCTTTTTATTTCAGCCTCATCCATTGAGCCATTTGGGATTTTGATTAGCCTCCTGCTCTCCTTCCATTGGTTCTTCCTTCTCTTATTTTCCTGTCAGGCAAATGGGGCTGATTTATGTGAATTACCCAGAAATGTTTCTGGGAGAACACCCTAAAAGGAACTGGGATGGGCCAAAGTGAGTTCTTTTGAAAGATGCTCTCAGTATAAGCACTTGTATGCATTTTAGGAGGGAAAAGGGGCAAACCTTCCCTATATATAAAAAAAGAACATTAGTTTTTATGCTAGAAATATAGAACTCTATTCGATTTATACTACAAATAAGTACACTTAAGTTTTATATTGTAGCCAATTATTCTGTTTAGTACATTGAATATATTATCCAATATTTCAACATTCTATTTGATACTCTACTCAGTATGTACAATGATTTAAAAAAAAAAACGTTCTTCAGCTCTATGCTGTGCCTGGTTTTGTAGTTGAGATAGAACAAGGAAGTTGTGGGAGAAGTTACTATCGGCCAAAAAAATTCTTTCATATCTGCCAGAGTCCTGAAAAATATTTACCTAATTCATTCACTCATATTGCTCTTTAAAATAATAATTAATAAATAACAAATAAGCATTACCTATTTTAAAAATGAAAATGTTTTAATTATCAATGAAAATTTAGTAGTGTAAAAAGTTTTATTCCACAATTTTCCTTGTTCAAAAGAGAAAAAAACCTCATTTCCAGCTTTATAAAGATGAGTATTTTGTATTTCATTTTATCTATAATCATAGTTATTATAATAGCTTGCATTTACATGGCTATTTAAAGTTTGCAAAGTATTTTTCAGATATGAATTCATTTTTATCTTTATCACAACTCTGGGAATAGGTGTTTCTATTATCCCATACAGATAAAGGTCTAGAATAATAATCCTATTTTGTGACCTTCTATAATATCACAAAGAATGACGGAAATCCCGATTGTGGCTCTGCAATTACAGACACAAATGGCATCATTTCTTGTTATCAGAAAGAAGGTAAGGATCAGAAGGAAAAAAAATAAAACAAGAGCCAAAGTTTCTCCAACTTGTCTACTAAAGAAAGAACAACTATAAAATTTTGAGTCTGAGGATGTGTGCTGGAATCCCAGCTCTGCCACTTACTTCCTGTGTGATCTTAGGTAGGTCATATACCTTCTCTAGGACTCAGTTTCCCCATCAGTAAAATTGGGGAGAAAACTAGTTGACCTCATATAATTATATGATTGTAAAATGGAAGCAATACTATTTTAAAATCAGTAAGCACCAAAGAGTTTCTAAGAGAAAGAGAAAAAAAAACTTTGCAAAGTGCATTATAAATGCAAAAAAATGCTATATGAGTGTAAGTTATTATCATTAATTAGGAAGCAGCCAGGGACCATAGAGGATAGAGTCCTGGGCCTGGAGGCAGAAAGACCTGAGTTCAAATATGACCTTAAGCACTTATTGCTGTATGACTCTGGGTATGTCACTCACCCTCTGTCTGCCTCAATTTCCTCAACTGTAAAATGGGGACCATAATAGTGCCTGCTCTTCAGGGGTGCTGTAAAGAACAAAAGAGGTCATATTTGTTTTTTTAAAAAAAAGCATTTAACAAGTTCCTGCGGCTAAATAAATAAATGCCTATTTCCCCCCTCCTTTCCATTGGAGGCTAAGACTAAGCAAAAAAAAAAAAGACAAAGTCTGCAATGGTCTCATTGCCTCTCACTTGCTCCCATGTCCTCTCTTAGGGAAGGGTTATATTCACAGCCTTTATCCCTCTGATAAGGTGTTAGCTGATGATTCCCTAAGGCAAATGTTCTTGACTAGGGGTCGGTACATTTAAAAAAAATTGATAACAGCATAATTTCAGTATAATTGGTTTCATTTATAATCTTCTGTATTTTATATTTTGAATTTAAGAACATTAGTCTGAGAACATGGGCCATGACACAAAAAAAGGTTAAAAACCTCTACCAATTCCCAATTTTAGAAGACCATCTTAAAGACCAAAACCCTTCAAAGTCAGGAATCTTTAATGATGTAAATTCAGGCTCTTATCACCAGGATGGATGCCCTTAATTTGTTGGGGACAGGTGCTGCAATGGTCATAAAAAGCCCTGGCCAACCCCTCATTCCCTCTCAAGTCATACCACCGAGGTAATTATCCAATTTATGGGGTTCCAAGAGAATCAAGGGGAGCTCACAAATGGAGTCCCCAACCCCCTTCCCTGGACAGGGGAATTTGTGCCCCATTAAAGTCACCCAGAATTATCAGCTTGTTTGCTTTGGGCACACTGATGATGAGGGTCTTCAGGTCTTTATAGAATTTTTCTTTGACCTCATCAGAGTTCATCATGCTGGGAGCACAGATGAGTTCACCATGGTGGGAGGATAGACAAGTTCATCATGATGGGAGCACAGCAAGTTCCTCATGGAGGGAGCACAGGCAAATCATTATGGTGGGAGCACAGGTGAATTCCTCATGATGGGAGCACAGGCAGATCATCATGGTGGGAGCACAGGTGAGTTCTTCATGGTGGGAGCACAGGCACTGATAGTGGCCATATGGTATTTTATGCAAGTGGCAACTGCATTGTCATTCATTCCTCTAAATACACTTGTTGACTAGACTAGTTTTGACTGGGAAACCTCCGCCTTCTTCACAGTGCTCCCCTTCTCTGTGGCCACTCCAGAAAAATGTGTATCCAGCTCCGACTTCAGTAAGCCGGCCTTCATTTGCCAGCCTTTTCACCCAGTGTGACCACTTGGATGCAATGCCTGCTGAGTTTTCTTGCAACAGGAGCTCTTTGTCCTTCAAATCAACTGGATTTTGTGTTGTTCATAAACACGAGCATCTTCCCTGTATCAATTGTGAGTGGAAATTTTGCAAAAAGTTTTTGAATTTTTTTTTTTTTTGTGTGTGTGTGTGTGCTTTAACTTCAGGGTGGAATCTCACCTGCAGAGACCAGCAGGGCAGACTTAAGCAAAACAGTTTTTCTAGCCCTTTCCTCACACCAGAAAGTAAAAAAAGGCTGCTGACTCCCACTGCTGCTTGGATCCAGTGTGGCTTGGGCCCCCTGGTGCAAAGTTGTGACCCAGCTCCCACAACTTTTCTCCATCACTTGCCTGTTGCCTCAGGACTTTGAGATAGGTGGAAATGGTAAAATGTTATAGGTGCTATATTTTGATTCATGCATAAATTGGATTTAAGGGATGCAGAGTTGCGTAAAATCTCTCTTCAAGAGTCATCCAAGTTCAGTAACAAGGCAAAAACCAGGTCCTGGGATGCAGTGGATGACCTCGGCCCCTTGATGCTTACCCACTCCAGCGCCTTCTTCAGCCACCTGCATGGCCGTTGGAACATGTTCTCATCTGCCCATTCTACCACAGGAAATCTTCACATGCTTGGGGTAGCCTCCCCCTGAATTCACCCATAGGTGCTTTAGTCGGTCTGACAAGATGGTTTATTAGGCTGTGACCACATTCTACAGCTTCTTGGAGCCACAGGTGAGAAATGGGGTGCAGGTAGACACTGAGGGTGGAGGAACAGCCCAGAAAAGGGCTCAGGAAGCCCTCACACCAGTCCTCCCTGAACATCTGTACATCCCAGGAAAGGACTACCATGTGAACACAAGTGAATGCAATAGGAGGAATATTGAGGATGGAGAGACTATTAACAGCTGTGGGATGGAGATCAGGGAAAGATTGCACAGGAGTTGCCCTATGAAGGAAGACACAGATCCAGAGAATTAGAAATGAGGAAGGAGTGAATTCCAGGTAAGATGCCTTGGGAAAATTCCCAGTGCCAGTGGGGATACGTTGGGAAGGTAGGGACTGTGGCTGGCACTGATCGGTAACCCATACATGGTGTGGTATGGTATGTGGTGCTTTGCAAACAACAGGCAAGAAATAAGTGTAGTGATGGGTGTACGTCCATGAACACATGACACAGAGAACCAGGAGATGGATTCGTGTAGGTGATTCACTCTATTAAGTGATCATATCACTTTATACTTGAACATTTATATTTATGGATGTTAAATAAGTCAAATGCTTATCAATAATTTCTTCCTGACAGAATTTCTTTTACTCATTCATATAGCAAATATGTGTGTATATAAATGTGTATTTATAGAAATATAAATAAATATGCTTTTAAGTGGGAATCTGACTCAAAGGGTGATATGCTCTTTTAAAGCAGCCTTTAAAATGTCCATTTTTGGGGAATCTAAAAATATCTAACTATATATATACATAAACAGATATTTTAATTTTTTTTTTTTTGCTTTTTTGCTGAGGCAATTGGGGTTAAGTGACTTGCCTAGGGTCACACAGCTAGGAAGTGTCTGAGACCAGATTTGAACTCAGGTCCTCCTGACTTCAGGGCTGGTGCTCTATCCACTGCGCCACCTAGCTGCCCCTACATAAACAGATATAAATATGCTTCTCTATGTAAGTACATATAGATATTTTTAGATTTTTAGATTTTAGATAAACAATGATTGGCCCCTGGAGAAGAACTGAGGAAATATACTCCCATTCCTTTATTGGGGAGGTGGAGGACTGTTGGTGTGGAATATTGCATATATTGTTAAAGTAAGTGTGTTGATTAGTTCTGTTGAACTGCTTTTTTTCCTCTCTTAAATTATTTTTCATAAGGGATGGCTCATAGGCTAGAGAAAGGGGGTCCATACAGAAAGTGATGTAAAAAAATTAGTAATTTTTGTCTGTAATAAACTACATCATACAATATCCAGACATTTAAAGTAAACACTATCTAATAAATGTTACATATGTCATTACACAATAAATGCAGAAGCCCATGGAAAGAAGTCTCCTGAACACCAACACATTTGGCTCTAATGACATAATTCGGTGGAGAAACCCTGAGAAAAATCATTTTGCATTTGCAGGGCTTGATTAGGCTTCCCAGCCCACCAAGGGCTCTGCAGTGGATTTGCAAGTAAAAAGGTCTTTGAGCACTGCAGGGGAAGGGAAAATGTGGGGTGCAAACTCCTCCCACACCCCCTTCCTCCTTTTAGGTCCGGATATGTGGGTGTGTGCTTACACACATGGGGTGGGTTCTAGAGAGAGATTTGGGAGCTTATTTGGGGTTTTCTCTGAAGGTGCTTGGGAAGTGGAGAGGTGGAGAGAGCTGAAGGGAGTTGGAGGAGAATTGCTACTTGGTACCAATTAAACCTCTCGTTCCCCCCTTGTTCTCTTTCTTTTTCTAACTCTGGTCCCCTCCTTCCATCTCTTTCAGCCTCCCCCTCACTCTTCCCCCCCATCTCTGTTTCTTTGTCTCTGTCTCTTTCTCTCTCCTCTATCTCTGTGTTTCTCATCTCTGCCCATCTCTGTTTCTTTGTCTCTGTTTCTCTCCATCTCTCTGTCTCTATCTCTGTCTGTCTGTCTCTGTCTCCCTCCCTCATTCCTTCCCTCTGTCTCTCTCTCTTTGTCTCTGTCTCTCTTTGTGTCTGACTGTCTGTCTCTGTCTCTGATTCTCTGTCTGTCTCTCTCTGTGTCTCTGTCTCTGTGTCTCTTCCCTACCTGTCTCTCTCTCCCTTTTTCTTTCTCTCTCTTTTTTCTTTTTCTTCTCTGTCTCTGTGTCTCTTTTTATCTCTCTCTCCATCCGTCCCTCCCTCCCTCCCTGTCTCTTTCTCCCTCCTTTTTCTTTTTTCTCTTTTTCTTCTCTCTGTCTCTGTCTCTCTGTCTCAGTCTCTGTTTCTGTCTCTGTCTCTGTCTCTCTCTCCCCCCTTCTTCTCACAATGTCAACAGAACATAATCACATGCTTTTCTTAAAGTGAGTGCCTTTTACATGGACAGGAGCCAGAGAAAACATCTGTTGTACAGCAGTGTTCATTCATTTGTTGTAACCAGATCAAGTGAAGCTCTTTTCTATGAGTCCTCTTCTTGGCCACTGAAATAGGTTTACCATACAGAATGTTTCTTTGTGGTGCATTCTTTGATGGGACACAAAACAACAATTAACTGCCTGCACCATTTATCAGACAGTTAATATGGGGAAAAGAACAATGGCTTGCATTTGTATAGCTCAAATTTCTAAAGTTCACATTGTAGGTTTGTAAACTATTTTCCTGACTGCAATCCTGTGTGGTTGATAGCCTATATATTAATATTCCCATTTTAAGATGAGAAAACTGAGTCTTAGAAAACTATAGCTATTCCTAGATTTTGGCACAGCATTTAATAAATTCTCTTGTCTTATCCTTGTATGAAAGATGGAGAGATTGGAACTACACAATATTATCAGATAAGTTCAGATTTGATAGAAAAAACAAGAAGGAAGTCTCCAGTGGAATGCCATAAGAATCTGTATTAGGCGTACAGTTCAACATTGAATTTCATCAAAGTATATATGACATGTCGATCACAGTGGGGGAAGATAGTTAACATATAACCTAAGGATTCAGGAAGAGCCTGATAGTTTAAAAGCTTGGAGAATGAATTTAGTAACACTTAATAGCTGTGTGCCCTTGGGTAAGTCACTTCATCCTGTTTGCCTTAGTTTCCCCATCTGTAAAATGAGCTGGAGAAGGAAATCACAAACTACTCCAGTATCTTTGCCAAAAAAACCCCAAATGGGGTTACAGAGAGGATATGACTGAAAATGACTCAATAATAATAACATGAAACTTAACAAAGAATAAATGTAAAGGTTTATCCTTAGATTCAAAAATTAATTTCATGAATACAAAATGAAGGAAGGACAACCATTCATCTGAAAAATACTTTAAGTGGACTAAAAGCCATCAACATTGTGTCATGGTGGTCCAAAAAGCTAAGACAGCACCAGAGGGATCAGATCCAGAGGGAGTGGGGGTGGAGGGTATAGTCCCTTGGTGGATCACGATATTTCTCTGGAATACTGTACTCAATTCTGGGTGCCATGTTTTGGGAGGGATATTGGTAAATTGGAGAGTAGTCAGAAGAGGCATAGAAGATGGCAAAACCATGACATATGAGGACTGCTGAAGGAATTGGGAGTGTTTAAACTGGGAGAGGGAAGAGTTGGTTGGATCTTCAGATATTTGAAGGGCTGCCCCATAGAAAAGGGATTAGTTGCAAAAGACAGATTTTGATCCAATAATCATAGTTCACATTTTTTGTGATACTTCAAGGTTTACAAAATGGTTTCTCCATGCTAATGCTATAAGGTAGTTTGGTTATTCCTATTTTAAGTTTAAGAAACTGAGGCACAGAAGCATTTGGTATATGACCTTGCATTAGTTTATTAATTGTCATATAACTAGGAAGCCAAAGAGTTAGAATTTGAACTCAGCTCTCCCCACTGCTAATCCATCTCTTTCTGCTGTTTATGCACCTTTTTTTGCTGCAGATCAAGACTCTGATTTATTATTTTGTTGATTTTCTAGACTTAAGTGATGAAAAATATTAACAATGAAGGTTAAGCTTAAAAATATGTTGTGTATGTATTTTTTTTCCAAAGAGCTACTTGTTAAAAATTCATCTTCTTAAGAAAAAAGAAACAATATTAACTGTTGGAGATGTCCAGATCTAGAATGGAGAGTATCAGGAGGTGGTGGATTTACTTTTCCCCCGTGGTTCTCTGAATTCTTTCTAACATCTTCCTCTGCTTCCTAGGTTGTGAAGTCGAACATTAGCTTAATTGTTTCTACAACTCTTTCTAAAAAATTAACGATTGCCCTGACATTCGTTGTCCTGGGCTCACAAGTAGTATTTCTCATGCTCATTGGTTATTCCTATGGACTCTTGTGGCATCTGTAGCACCTCCCTCAGGGTTCCTTTGCCAATTCCCATGCCAAGAGACAGGCTGAGTTCCCAGTAGGCAGCTGACTCCTATTTCTCAGGGTGTGACTGGGAAATCCTGAAGGACTAGGGTTTTTAGCTCATAAATCCCCATCAACGTGGTGCCCAATGTGCCAGCCAGACTTCCTCAGCCTTTTAAAAAGGATGTTAACAATTGGTACAAATTCACTCAAGCTGAATACTTAATTCCTTCCCCTTAATACACAAGATTCCTGGGCAGAGTGGGTTCAACTTTAAAGCCCAACGTACACTTATAGGGAACACATGTGGCAGTCCTTCTTCTCTGTGAAGTCCCCATAGAGTTCCCCTCATAGAGAGCTGTCTGTTGGCTTTGAGGATCAGTGACTTTTTAGAGTTCCCTCTGCTCTAGGATGTCACATTCCCTAAAGCTGCTTCTTCCCTCAAATTGCTGTTTTCTGTATCTTTCTGTGTTGGTGTCTCATTTTCTACTCTGGATTGTATGGGCTATTGGTCATTGGTCCAATCTCTCTGATATCCTAATCAGTTATATGGATGGGGGAGGAAAAGTCTGGCACTCCTTGTCTCATGCTGCCATTTATTCCCCTCTTCCTACAGGCTCTGCTGCTGCTGCCTGGTATGATGCTCCCAAGCTTGGGGTCTTTAGGATAAGTAATTCCTGAAATAAATTCTTCATCTTCCCCCTACCCTCAGAAAAAGGGTGAGCTTGTTTGGTTAGCCTATCACATGAGGCTTGTGCCTTGTAAATGGATTAATTGATCGTTTTATTTACACATTTAAAACTCCATCATGACCTTTGACTGATTAATTGAGAGGGAAACCCCTCTCTGGGCTACATCTACCTTGGACTTTGGTGATCTTGAGCCTTTTCTTTTTTTGAACACTTCTCTTATCTGTCAAGAGTATGTTAGATGTTACTTTATTTTCTCACTATGAGATGAAGGTGAATAAATAGATAAGTGAAGTGGAATGAGCGAATGAAAAAGCTTTCATTAATTAGATGTTAGAAATTGTACTAAAAGGGGAAGGGGATATAAATACAAAAAAAAATGAGCCGGGGATTTTTGGTGCTACCTAACACATATAAGGTAGTGTATGTGATACCTATGTAACACATCCACTATTCTATGTTATCTCTCCCTCCTTTTTTTTTCCTGAGGCAATTGGAGTTAAGTGACTTGCCCAGGGCCACACAGCTAGGAAGTGTTAAGTGTCTGAGGTCGAATTTGAACTCAGGTCCTCCCGACTTCGGAGCTGATGCTCTATCCACTGCCCCTCTATCTAGCTGCCCTTCTCCCTCCTTCTAATAGGGAAAGATAACGCACATAGGGTAGCACATATAGGTGAGCCACAGGGCTGATGAGTTGATTCAGAGAGGAGTCTTTTCCTGCAGTAAAGATAATGTTGACCTGATGACCGTGTCCAGGCAAGAGTAGAAATCGGGTCCTCCTGGCAGTAGGGATGGCTGGCTGGGGTACCTAAGGCCCTATCTGGAGGCTGTGGACTAAATGAGTTTATACTCAAGGCTGAATCCAGATGACTGAACCGTTCAAAGCCCAGGTACTTCAGAGATGAGTGGATTAACATGGAGGCCGGGCTCCAGAGGCCTGGTCAGATGGAGAGGGGCAGCAGAGCAGGTGGCAAAAGAGCCCCGCTGGACAAGGGGTGAAGGATGGCCTGGGAGCGGCTCCCAGGCCGAAGCAGGCCCAGCTGAGCCCCTGAGATCTCCCGGCTCCATCAGCACAGCCTTGTGACTGCTGGCAGCTTCTCCCAAACTAGGAGGGCCTCCAGGATCATTCCCATGAGAAGCTGGGCCCGCTGTGTGAACCCCGGCCTGGCTCCGGACTGAGCTCAGCGGCAAAGAGGCCGGTGACCAGTGGAAGAGCTATGTGACCACAGGTGACCCGCCTCACGGGCTCATTCTGTCCTGCGGGCCCCCTCCCACTTCAGTGTCATCTGTGAACTTGATGAGTTCGCCTCCTATTTCATCATCCCTGAAACAGCCTCACAGCTGCATTCCCACAGATTTCCTGGTGATTCCCTGGCTTTTCTGGCCACTCGGAACCCATATGGCTTGCGTTGGTTTGGGGGGCTCAGGACCCACAAAACTGCCGGTTCCCTGTTCCGGGGTCTCCGGCCCAGGGCTAGTCCTGACTCTAAAGCTGCCCCGGCACACTGGCTGTCCGTGCTCCCGCCTGTCCGCTAGAAAGAGCGGCGTGATATAGGGCAAACCGCCCTGGAAACTCGGAGCGCAGCCGGCCGGTGCCCGACAGCCACGCAGCCACGGGAAATGACGGCATCTCCGAACCTCGGTTTCCTCATCTCTAAAATGGGGATAATAGCCCCCGCCCAGCTCCTCCGGTTTTGAGGAAAGAGCTACGGGAGAAGCGAGAACCGTTCTTATTGCGGTTATCTGAGATAAAGGGCGCAGCCGGCCCAGGGGGGAGAGTGCTCCTGGGGAGCCTGAGCTCAGATCCCACCTTGGACACGAGTGGGCTGTGGGACTGGGCAAGTCACTCCCCTGGAGAAGGGAGGGAAATCCCTCCAGGATGTCTGCCAAGAAGTCCCCGGATGGGGCCACGAGGCTGACAAGAGCGTCCAAACGCGGAGAGCCACGCCACAGAGGGCCATCTGGGTGTGTGTGTGTAAAATATACACATACATGTATGTTTCTCTCTCTCTCTATAACCATATACACATATATTTCTCTGTCTCTATATATAACACCACACATATATTTCTCTCTTTCTATATGTGTATATATTTATAAAATTACATACATACATATTATTTTTCCTCTTTCCATATATATATATATACATACATATATATTTCTCTCTCTATATATATATATAACCACATACATCTACATTTATCTCTCTATATACAAACCCACATACATATATATATTTCTCTCTCTCTATAAGCCCACATACACACATATATATATATATTTCTTTCTCTCTGTCTATACATATATATAACTACATACATATATATATATTTCTCTCTATATACAAACCCACATACATATATATATTTCTTTCTCTCTGCCTACACATATA
>JAJPUD010005539.1:71324-92485 GCA_023553655.1 Myrmecobius fasciatus | reverse complement strand
TATATATATTTCTCTCTATATATAAACCCACATACATATATATATTTTTCTCTCTGTCTACATATATATATATAACTACATACATCTCTTTCTCTATGTATATATATAAAAAACACACATATTTTTCCTCTTTCTATATATATATGTATAGAAATACATACATACATATTTCTCTCTCTATAAACACACATATATATATATAACCATATACATGTATATTTATCTTTCTACATATATATAACCATATACATATATATTTCTCTCTCTACACACACACATATATATAACCACACACATATACATTTATATTTCTCTATGTATATAACTATATACATATATATTTCTTTCTCTCTACCTATACATATATATAAAACCACATACATATATTTCTCTCTCTTACATATATTATATATAAAATCACATACAATATATAACCACATACGCATATATATATTATATAATATACATGTATATTTATATTCTATATATATATATTTATATCTCTATAAATGGGATATGAGAAACAGTGTGGCATGGTAGGTAAGAGCCAAGCTTAGAGACAGGAAGCCCTGGATTTAAGTCCTGCCTTTGACATATGTTGGCTGAGCCCTTGATGTTGGGGAGAGGGAAAGGGAGAATGGAAGGAAACAAGCACTTTTTAAAGTACCTACTATGCGTCAGGCACTGTGCTAAGTGTTATCTCACTTGATCCTCACAACAACCCTGTGAGGTGTTACTATCACCCCCATTTTACAGTTGAGGACACTGAGACACAGAGGTTGAGGGATTTGCCCAGGCTCACACAGCTAGGAAGTGTATGAGATTGAATTTGAACAGGAGTCTTCCTGCCTCTATTCTCTGGAGCCATGCCTCTCACTGCATTATCAATTTTCCAAGAGGAAGCCTTTTTTTGTGTTATGGACCCCTCTGGAAATCTGGTGAAGCCTTCTCAGAATAATGTTTTTAAATACACAAAGTAAAATAAAAAGAATGTAAAGGAATACTGTGATCTAGTCCACTGACCCTAAATTAGGAACCCTGCTCTAAGGCTGTACATTGAAGACTAGTTGTTCTACATTGGTGGGAGTTTCCTCACTGGCAGTTCCTTAAGCTGATGAAATTGCTACTCCTCCCAGAAACAAATTAAAATGTGAGACAAAGTTTATGGCTCTTCCGGGGTCCTTTGGAATCTTCCACTGGAAACAGAGATAGGGAAACAGAAACTGTGCGTTCAGATTTTAATTTTGACACCCATGTTGTGACTCTGGCAATGAACTTTGGCTTCAGGTTCTCCATCTGTAAAATGGGAATACTGATACTTATGTCACAGGGTTAAAGCTATGAAGCTCAGTTGAAGTAATACATGCAAAGTATTTCATCAATTTGGAAGTGCTTTGTAAATACCAGTTATGATTTTATTGCTGGGAAGACAGGCATAGTCATAGGAAAGAGCAAATCATAGTAGAAGACCACTGGAAAATCCTTGCCCCAAGCATCATGTAGAATTCCCTACAGTGAGCATCATGATGATGGTCCCTGGTCTTTGGCAGGACCTTTGTTAAGAGCATTTCTAAAGCAGTTAGAACAGGGCTTGAGATTTCCCAGGCAGGAAAATTCCCTCACTGAGGCAGGTGGACATTTTGGGGTTTTGTGATTTGGTGAGACTCACACAGGCAGTATGGTCTTGGACCTGATCCATCATGGTTCCAAAGGAGAATCCCTATTCACCATTCCCAAAAGTCAATTAATCATGTGGCTAATTAGTCATGCCGTTAATCCCCTGTGATCTGGAAAACCCCAAACCAGTGGTCCTTCCCATCGGCTCAAGCACACGGCTCTAACCCCACAGGCTCATTTCTGGAGCACATCTGTAGTCACTGGTCTGAATTAATTCCAGAAGAAGGAAAGATGAATCCGGATCAATGCCAACCAGGCTTTCTGATGACTTGTCCAGGAGAATCTTCAAGCTTGGAGACCATTAAAGTGATTGATTTTTTCAGCATCTCTTTCAAACAACTTTCAGCCATTTCAGGACATCTGTTTGGGCTGTTCAGGAGGAGTTCCAAGCATGGGGTGGAGTCATCATGAGTAATCGGAACAAGCTCCTCAGAGTTTAGGGTGAGGACCCTTTTCTTCCCAAGATGTGAAAGGGTTTTAGAAATTAATTCCAGGATTGGTTTACACAGTCACTCCAGACCCACATCAGAGAGAAAATATGACATATTGGACGGAGTGCTGGACCTAGTTTCCAGAGATCTTTCAGATTCTTACCCTAGCTGTGTGACCTCCTCCAAGTCACCTAGCTTCAAAACAAACAAAAACTCCAAATGTTTTCTGGATGCTTTTGAATTTATTATTATTTTTACACCTCATCTTGACTTTCCAATGACAACCCATTCCAATAGAACCTTCTATGTAACAAATAAGTATATTCAAGCAAAATAAATCAATATAGTCAACCAAATTTTAAAAAAAATGTGAGCTTCATTTTTACCTATAGAGTTCCCTATGTGTCTGGAGATGGCCAAAAGATATTTTTTTTCCATCAGGCCACAATTTGTCATTCCCCAATCAGTTGGCTATAAGTTACTGTTTGACCACCAGAAATGACATGGTTTGGCTTAATCAGCAGGTGCCTTTTGCCCAAATTTGGTGGAGAAGGCCATTCATTACCAAGGAAAACCTGGCCACATTCAATCTAACTAAATTCTCCCAAATTCATACCCAATGACTTTCCAGAGGCCCTGAGATCCGGGTGACTATGATCTCCATTATTGTGCTTGTTCTTCATTCTTAAAGAGAACCATCATATGCAAGTGAGTTAGATTTAAATGAGGGAGATCTGTGCTAAATCACCAGGCTTTCTCCTCTGGAATCATCTGGATCCAGATATAGATCAGAATGACTAGAGATGATCCGGATGAAATGGGAGACCTTAGCCTTATTAACGGGTTTCAGTTTGACTGAGACAATTCCCATTTGGTGATCTGTGGTCTCCATTAGTCCTTTCTTTAAGGAATATTTGCACACTCTTTTCAGAGTTCCATTGTTCCCAACTCAAGTGGCTGTCATTTGGAGTCCCATCATGAACCCCAGCTCTGGGACTGAGCCTTTTTATCTCTAGGAGAGGAGATAAGAGAACATCCCCTGGAGGATCTTCTACACTGTGGAGAGGAAAGGTAGAAAAACTGGTGGAAACCAGCATTAGGGCTCAACTCAACTCCTCTGCATGCCATAGAAGCCACCACTAGAGAATACCCTAGAGAGGATTTCTGAGTAAATTACTAAGTAAAAGTAAGACAGTTGTGTGTGTGTGTGTGTGTGTGTGTGTGTGTGTGTGTGTGTTTGGGATGGAGATGACAAGCACATGGGGTGGAAATGGACCAAGGACTTTCATGGTACCTGTTGCTAAGTAGAAAAGGAATATAAAGATTACACAAGTCAAGTTGGCAGGAGACCAAATGCACATACTTCATTTATTTCTAGGAGACCAAATGCACTTCATTTATTTCTATCAACAAAAGTTTAGAAGCAGGAGACCAGAAAGGTCGTTCTTTGCATCATTTTGGGAGGGAAGAACCCAGAACCTGCAGTCAGAGACCCTAGGTTCCAGCCCCAACTCTGTCACTAGAAAGGCAGTCTCAGTTTGCATGTTGTGTAGTTGGGAAGAGCTGACAATTTGAATGGATGACCTGAGATGGTGACGTCAGTCAAGGCACAAATGCTCCTGGAGATACCAAGAGCAGGTACCACCCAGGAAGATGACTGAGGATGGATGGCACTCAGGGAACCAAGGGCCAAATCCTGTTTGTGCTACTTACTCCCTGTGTCTGGGTCTTAGTTCCCATATCTGTAAAGTGAAGAGTTAAGACTAATGATCTATAATTTAGGATCTAGACCAGGGCTTCTAAAGAGAGTCTGTGAATTCAGATGGGGAAAAAATGACTTCTTTATTTTCTCTCACCTCTCATTAAATTAAGCATTTTCTTCCATTTTGCATGTAGGTAACAAACCACAGTAGCATTTAGTGATAACTATGACTTTCTCAACAACAGAAATCTCAAATACTGTCATATAATATAGTTGATGTCTCCTTGCATTTTGTTTTCTTAGGTTTTTTTTCCCTTCTTGATCCGATTTTTCTTGTGCAGCAAGATAACTGTATAAACATATATACATATGTTGGATTTAACATATATTTTAACATTTTTGACATGTTTTGGACTACCTGCCATCTAGGGGAGAAGGTGAGGGGAAGAAGGGGAAAATTTGGAACAGAAAGTTTTGCAAGGATCAATGTTGAAAAATTACCCATGCATATGTTTGGTAAATAAAAAGCTTTAATTAAAAAAAGAAAAAAATAATATTATGATTGCCACAGATACCTCAGATTGTTTATATATATCACTGAAATTATTGTAGTTATTAGACTCATATATATCACATTTCTAGATCACAATTAAAAATTTTGGTTATTTCCATATAATTGGGTTCCTTGTAATCCAATGTATTTTATTCCATACATTTAAAAACATTATTCTGAGAATGGGTTCATTCATGGACTCATCAATGGATTCATCAGACTGTCTTGGGGGATCAGTGATGAAAAATAAGAATCTTTGACCAACCATTATTATGGTATAGATTGATTTAATTATTTCTTTCATTTTGAGGTTTTTATTTATGTCCTTTAAAAAAAGCTTTACTGTGGTAGTAAAAAATTGGAAAAGGAGTGGATGCCCATTAATTGGGAAATGGCTGAATAAGTTGTGGTACATGAAGGTAATGGAATATTATTGTTCCATAAAAAATGATGGACAAGCTGATTTTAGAAGGGTCTGGAAAGATTTACATGAACTGATGCTGAGTGAAACAAGCAGAACTAGGTGTGTATATATATATACATATATATATATATATACACATATATATTCTACATAGTATCAGCAAGAATGTGCATGTGCAATGATCAACTATGAAAGGCTTGGCTCTTCTCAGTAATTCAGTGATCTGAAGCAATTCCAACAGACTTTGGACAGAAAATGCTAACTGCATCCAGAAAAAGAAAACAAAACTTAAGGAGACTGAATATAAATCAACACATGCTATGTTTACTTTTTTTGTTATTTTTATCTCTTTCATGGTTTTTCCCTTTTGTTCTGATTTTTCTCTCCCAACACAATTCATAAAACAATGTCTATTAAAAATAAATAAACTAAAAAAAAGGAAAACTTTACTGCTGTGGTGCAGTAGATGGAATTAGGAGTTTGAATTTTGCCTCAGTCACTTACAAGCTGCGTGAACCTGGTCAAATCATTTACCTTCTGCTTGCCTCAGTTTCCTCATCTGTAAAATGGAGGTTTATAGTGGTCAGGATGAAATAAGATAATATTTCTAAAGGGTTTCACAAACTTTACAACCACTAACTCTAATTTTTATTGTGGTAAGAATCAAGAGAGAGGTATTTTTCCAAAATATTCAGGCAACTGATATAAACATATTTATTTGCCTAACTGCCTTGGTTGCCCTGCTCATGCCACATGGATAAATGCTGTGGAGTTTCCCTTTGCTGATGGCTGGGGGTTTCTGGGACCAGAGAATGGCTCTACAAAACTATAGGGATTTTTGGGTGTTTCCACACAAGACAACAAAGTCCATGGTACTTATGGTTTGGTATCATATGGTCAGAACAGTGCTGTGATTCACTGAATTCCTCCCTTTTCACTGGCTGCTTTTGGAGATCACAGGGCCACAGACTATGTCCAGCCACACTCAGGGCACTTGGGGACTCAGGGCTTGGCTTCTTTGGATTTGTTTTAATGACGTCTGTCACTGTTCCATCTCAGGTTTCTTCCTCTTGACCTCACAGATAAGATCTGCAGTCCCTGTGTTACAAGGCTGAAGGGTTTAAGCTGTACTTTGCCTGGGAAGACTCAGTCAAGTGCTTTATGAATTTGATCTACTTTCAAGTGTTCTTTTTATTATTATTGTTTAATTACTTTAATTACTCTTATTAATTTAATTAAATAATAATTTAATTATTATTATTTAATCACTTATTCTATAGCTGGAGGAGTTGAGGTAGGAGGTGAGAAATCAAATTTCTCCAAGATCACAAACATGGCAAGTCTGGGAAAGTTTTGGAAAATGAACTCCGTTTTCCTATTTTCTGGATTTTTCTTGGGATGAGGAGGAAACTCCCTCAGCAATTCTGAGTAAATTACCTCTCCCAGGCAGAGAGATACTTTATATAATACTCTGAGACAAGTATAATCCTTTTACAGATATGATCTTGTTTCCTAAACTTTATTGATTAGGTATTGATGAGATAACCCACACTCTGTAATTCCCATATATACACTGATTATTTGTGATGATTTAGTGGTAAACTTAGTAGAAATTTTACTTGACACTCAATGGTCACAAAGTACCTTAATTAAATTTTATTTTTAAATTTTCTGACTGATGTAAGCATCCTTACTCCCATTTGAAGAGGAAGAATTATATTCACAGAGGTGAAAGACCTCCTCCAAAATCACACAGCAAGAACACAAGTCTTCTGACGTTAATGATCATTCACAGTTACTCTGTGGTTCTAAGGATTACAGAGCACTTGTTCTCCATTCAGAAAAGGTATTCTCAGGTGCCTCCTAACAAGCTGGGAAGTTCTGAGCTTGGAATTAGCTCACTTTGATGTGAATGAAGTTATTCTTAGGATCTTATGTATGTCAACTTTTACCTGACAGGTGTGTGTGTGTGTGTGTGTGTGTGTGTGTGTGTGTGTGACATAACCAAGCTTAAGGCAGTAAATTCCAGGAAACCCAGTCAGTCTCATACTAACATAGTTAGCTTCTGTTCAAGGCATCTGATGTCCTATAAACAAGGTCTCTGTTATCTTGTTTTTTGATCCATGATCAAAAAGAAATTGAACAAAGCTTGAATATTTCATGTCCCCAGACATTTACCATTTACTGAAAGTAAATAGAATATGGAAAATATCAAAAGTGATTTTCTCTCTTCTCAGTTAAGCATATGGGAAAGTTGACATTATTTGTCAGTGTTTAGAAATCCATATAGGAGGCGGGGAGATGGCTCAGTGGATGGAGCATAGGGCCCAGAGTCAAGAAGACCTGAGTTCAAAGTTAGCCTCAAACACTTAGTGGCTGTGTTACCCTGTACAAGTGACTTAACTTCTGTCTGCTTTAATCCACTGGAGAAGGGAATGGCAAGTTTCTTCAGTATCTTTGCCAAGAAACCCCTGAACAGTATGGTCCATGACCAAGGACTGAATAACAATAATAAGAAACACATCTAGGAAATATGTTTCTTGATATTTTCCTTTTTATTTTCAGTGGAATCATATATGCCCATGGTTTAGGATGGTTTAAGTGAGCTAACCTGGGCTTAGTTGAAGTATGGGAACAATAACTATATATATCTGTAGAGAGAATGAAGTTTTCTTGCAGACCAAAATCAGGTGCCATGCCATTCAGACTGTGCAGCTGACAGATATGCATGATAAAGACAGAAATGTGGTGGAGGAGGATGAATCCAGATTTAACCTCCTTAGCCTGCCTTTTTGTTTGTTTTGTTTTGTTTTTGACTCAAATTCATTTGCAGCTAAGCCAGAGAGGATCTTAGAAATATCTAAGAGCATTTAATTTTTTTTCTTTTTTTTGATTAAAGCTATTTATTTTCAAAACATATACATAGATAATTTTCAACATTCACCTTTGCAAAATCTTGTGTTCCAATTTTTTTTCCTTCCCTTCCTTCTAACCTTCTCCTAGATGGCAAGTAATGCAATATGTTAAACATGTGTAATTCTTCTATACATATTTCCACAATTATCATGGTGCATAAGAAAAATTGAATCAAAAAGGAAAAATGAGAAAAAACCAAAATGTAAGCAAACAACAATAAAAAAGTGAAAATACTATGTTGTGATCCATACTCAATCCACATAGTCCTCTCTCTGGGTGCTCGCTTCATCACAAGACCATTGGAACTGGTCTGAATTACCTGGCTGTTGAAAAGAACCACGTCCATCAGAATTGATCATCATATAGTCTTGTTGCTGTGTACAATGATCTCCTGGTTCTGCTCATTTCACTCAGCATCAGTTCATGCAAGTCTCTCCAGTCCTCTCTGAAATCCTCCTGTTGGTCCTTTCTTATAGAACAATAATATTCCATGACATTCATATACCTTAATTTATTCAGCCACTCTCCAATTGATGGGCATCCATTCAGTTTCCAGTTTCTAGCCACTACAAAAAGGGCTGCCACAAACATTTTTTGCACACATAGGTCCTTTCCTTTTTTTATGATCTAAGAACATCTTATCTTAAATTAGATAGTTGTCTATAAGAGAAGGCTTTTATCTCTAAGTGTGTCAGCAGTAGCAAAGGAACAAGATTTCAGATATTAGTGTGGGAACAACTCTGGATGCCTTTTTGTTAGCTGGCTGTGGTGGATATGACCAAGAGATATCAGCCTGCCCTTTTCAGGGGGCAGTTCAGATTACTTGACCAGAAGTCACAAGAGCACCTCTCAGCTGGAGCAGCCCAGTGGGGACCAGCATTGGAACAAAGGATGCTGAGATCAGCAGAACAATGCACCAGCAGCCTGTTTGCAGTGAAGTCACCAAGTGAGCAGCAGAGACTACTTGGAGAGACTATCATGGACCAATGTGCAATGCCCCCAGAAGCATCACCAAGTCTAGTCCAGGCACAGCCCAGTGAGACCGGAGGAGCCACAGTGTCCCACACAGAGATGCTATTCTCAGCCAGCAAGATGCCCAAGGAGAATTTCATGACATCATTGGGTACCTTGCAGAGTTAAGAGACATGAGCTGCCCTTCCACAGATCTTCCTCAGGGTGGGTCTTTTTGTATTCTCATCCTCTGTACTGATGGCACGAAAATCTGTCGAAGAAAGTGGAAATGCTCCATTAAAAATCTTCTTAATAAACTATTTTATTAGATGCTTTTGCTTTGAACCAATAATTGAGCACTCTGGCTGGTCACTGACAAAATGAACATATTGGTGGGGAGTAATATGTTTTTGTTTTAAGTGGATGTGGACCCCGAGAGAACTTGGTACTTTTCCTATGTGTGAGAGGTGGAGTGCCCCAGGTACTATACATTTAAATGATATATATATAAATTATATATTTTATATATATCATGTATTAAATCAAATTATATATGATATATATTATATAAATATATCCAAATTATATATCATATGTTAAATTAAATAATATATATTCTACATACAAATATATTAAAACATATAAATATAAAATGCATATTTAAATTATAATATATAACTATATGTTTAAATTATTATAAATATAAATCACATGAAAATTATATGTACATGTATATATATATTTATATATTATACACACATATATGTATATGTGTATATACATACATACATGTACATATATATATATATATATATATATATATACATGTATATGTATATATAAATTCTCATAGAACTGAGGTTGAGGATTAACCGAAAAGGAAAAGAAGAACTTCCCCCTGAAAAGGGCAGGCTGACAACTCTTTGGTCATATCCACCACACCCAGATAACAAAAAGTCATCCAGAGTTGTTCCCACGCTAACATCTCAAAGGAAAAGGAGAAGCCCAAGCAGGCTACAACATGTTTAAAATGAGGGATTGTATAGGATAAATGCGGGAATATGTAATGAAAAAATGAATGAATGAGAATGAAAAAAAATGAATTAGTCACATAGTGGGAGTGAAGATTAATCAATGGACAGTTTCCACATTCTGCTGGGATCTTCCCAATATCATGAGAATAAGAGCTGGGGTTCTTAAGTGGGAGTCCATAAAGATATTTCTGAGGGTATATGTACTTGGATGGGGAAAATACACCTTTATTTCAATATAATTGGTTTCCTTTGTAATCCTATGTATTTTATTTTGTGCATTTAAAAACACGATTCTGAGAAATAGTCTTTAGGTTTCTCCAGATTGATGCTTAAAAGATTAAGAACTCTGGCTCTTGAGGAAGACTCCTGCCATGTAAGGTGGATTTCTTGTGGAAGATTTATGGGAATACATGGATAGGAATCACATAGTATGGACAGGCATGGGTGGGCTATGATTTGCATCTTTAGAGGGAATATATATATTATTGATTATTGTTTTTTATTTTGATATTGATTATTATAACATATAATATGTTTCATATATATATGAAACTTTAGACATTAATTAAATATATACTTATAATTACTTATAACTAAAATGCATTTCTATTTATGATACCATCATGATAATTTACCATTTTGGATGGATTGGACCTCCGTCCTCCTGCAACTGAAAAAATATAAGCTGATATCTGACCAGATTGACCCAAGGTAATTTTAGCAAAGTGAAAGTGGGAGCTGTTTTAGCCTTGCCAGAAATCAGTTAGAAAACGCCCTCATTTGCAGAGGGATGTGGGTGGTTGTCTTATGAAAATGACCCTTTGAAACTTCTCTTGGTTCATAGCTCATGGTACTCCATTTCTTTGCGAATTATTTTCTCACCATGTTTGAGGCCATGCTCCCCCACAAGACAGCTGCGACAATAATAGCCCGCCATGACAACAGCTCTAAACACACAGAAGAGCAGTACCAAAGGCTGGGTAAAACAAAATTTACTTGGCAGGGAAGGGAGAATGGAAGCTTTTCATGAATCCTTGCAAATGCTAATAAGGTCTCAACCTTGAACTACCATTTGCTTTTTTTTTTTTTTTTAAATCTGGGAAATACTTTCCAGTTAAGACACCTTCAGTGTATTAATAATCAAAATTCCTAGTCCAGGGGGTTTAAACTGCAATTAGATTTTCATGAATGATTTTTTTTGAGAATTGTTGCATCCTTTTTTTTTAACTTGAAAAGATGGCATATTTTGGGAGCTTGGGGGAAAAAAAAGAAAAATAATACAGAGAAAGAAAAAAATACTCCATTTATTCTTAAAGGGACAGGCAGTTCATTTGTACCAGTCCTACCCACCATCAGAAGTAGTGCTGCTGCCATTGTGAGAATGAAATACATTTGCAGTGTGTAAATAGTTGACTCAATGCACCAACTCTGTTCGCATGAATAAGTCTTTGAAGCTCCTCTGCCCTTTCTGCCCTGTGGTAGCACAGATAAATGAAGAAAAGCCCTGATTATTTATATATTTTTTTGTGGTGCCTTCATTTCAAGATCCCGGCTAAACCAACCAGACAATGCTTTCACACTCACATCCTATCACTTTCTTCTCCTTAAATCACTTGGCACTAACTCTCTAAATAACTGGCCAAAGAAACAGTATTTTGTGGGCGTGTTAAAACTCAACTTGCTGATATGTCCTAACAACAGTGGGCTCTTTCCCAGACAGGAAGGAGGGAGAATTAAAGCTGATGGACTATGTAGGTTATTCCCTGCTCACCCCCACTCAGTTCACCCCCACTTTCACCAATTGACATAATTAGATGTATCAGGCTTTTCTTTTGTGATTTATTTGTGTATTCAATGGCATAAATTCTATGAAGAAATACACAAGACAGAATTCCCACAGCCAACATTTTGAAATTACTCTGAACACGTTCTAGTTCTTCATGTTTTCTGGGAGATTAACACCCCTGCCCTATTCCCTCCAGTGAGCAGAAGCCCTCCTTTTGACCACTAATCAGGACTAGTGATTATTGTACAATCCAGAGTTAGACATAATGAGGCTGTTTGAGATGAGGACTTGGGATTCAGAAGAGCAGAAATCATGAGTTCTTCCATTGCTTAGCAAAGTTTGGATTATGAGCAATCTACATTTTAATCTTTTCAGCAGGAAGAAATGGAATATTTCTATCATCAGGCCCTCTTTGACTCTTGCTTTAATTTAATAGTGTCATCCAAGCTTCAGAACCAAAACTTTGGAGCCATTGACTAAACTCAGACTTGGAGGTTTCTTATTAAAATCCCTTAATGGATCATGTGTTTATTCCAGGTTTCTCTTGGAAACATCAAATTTTGGCTTATGTTGTTCTTGTGTCTCTATTCCCCCTTTTAAAAAAGGGAAAAATGAAAGGCATTATACAGCCTAGGTAACAGCATTGGTGATCAATCAATCTGGGAGGAGTTAATCTGGTCAAGGGAATTTTCTGCCTAATTAAGGAGCAATTACCTTTGCCAAAACAATATCCTTATCTATGCATGGAGAGCATATACCCAGAATAGAGAGATGTAGGTTAGTGGATTTAAAACTAGAAAGGTGATCTAGTCTAATCCCTTCATTTTACATATCGAGAAACTGAGGACATAGGAAGTAAATGTACTTTTCCAGTGGTACACAAGTTGTAAGACATGGAAGACAGGAGATCACTTAGAAGCTCAGGAATAATAGGTTATGAGCTGGAACAGACTTAAAGGGCATCTAGTCAGACAAGCGGCAAACAGCACAGACAGACTCTGAAATGAATCCCCTGATTCATTTTTTTTTATTTTAGTGAACAATGATCTAAGACAATTTCACAAGATTCATGAAGGAAAATGTCATCCACATCCAAAGAAAGGACTAATGGAGTCTGAATGAAGATCAAAGCAGACTATTTCCACTTTTTTTTCCAAGTTTTTTTTTCCTTTTGTTCTGTTTCTTCTTTCACAGCATAATCAATAAAAAAATCTATTTTACATGATTGCACATATATAACCTATTTAAAATTGTTTACCATCTTAACAGGAATGAGGGGAAAGAAGGAGGGAGAAACTTTTGGCACTTAAAATCTTTTAAAGAAAGAATATTAAAAATTGTATTTATATGTAATTGGAAAAAATAAAACTGTTTTAAAAAGTTATTGATACCTTTTGTTTTGGTATCTTAAAAAATACATTTTGTTCCCTTAACTTGACCAATATAGAGAAAAATGCACATTTCCAGATAGAAAAAAAGAGGATTCTCCCCCCTCTTTCTCTGTATATATATATATATATATATCCATCCATCCATCTATATCAATATCGATATATATATATATATATAAACAGTGAATCCTTATTAGGAAGTTAGTAAATATATATATATACACACATATATGCATAATGCACATGTACATGCACATGCATACATGTGTGTATACATGCCATGTATATGTACAACTCATCATGAATTTCAAAGTTATCCTGTTCTAGTGGCTCTCTCTGAACATCCTGCTTTTCTGAGAATTTAAAAAAGCTGATGTCAAAGACATCAATTTCTTTCTTTCTTCTCCATTAAAACAAAAACAACTCCTTTGCATTAAATAAACATAGTCAAGCAAAATCAAATCACTTCTTGGCCACATGTACAAAAATAAATGTCTCCTCCATAATACAATCCATTAATTTTCTTTCAGAAGGTGGGTCACATTCTTTATCATTGGTCCTCTTGAATCTTTCAAAGTTGTGTTTCTTTATAGTGTTGTAGCCACTGTATGTTATTCTGTTTTTGTTCATTTTATTCTATTTCTTGTTCTGTTAATCTGAATACTTATATTTTTATTAATATTTTAAAATTTCATTTCATTTGTTGTATATAATTGGGCAAAATGATGTCTGAAAATTTCCTTCTCATTTGTTTTTAATATTTTTTTCATTTTTTGATATTGATTTTCTTTTTTTTTTGTTTTTTCAATTAGAATAGCTATTTATCTATTTTTATAGATAAGTTCCTAATTTTATTATCAAGTCATTGGAATATTTTAATGTCAATTTTTAAAATATCTTCTTTGCTTTTCAGAATTGCTGTTTTGATCTATAGCTGTTATGAGGTTTTTGTTTTGTTTTTTTTCTAGTTTTTTTTTGGTTGATTTCCAGAGCTGAAGTTTGTTTTGCTTCTGATTATTTCCTCCCTTACTCTACACTTTTACTTAAAGCTCCCTCCCCACCTCTGACCTCTCTGTCCTTACCTGTTTTCCTATTTGGTGTAATAGTGTATATTTTTACACAAAACTCTTTGCTTGTGTTTGTGTTTAAGCTTTATTTGGTTCAGATAAGAACAAAGTTTATGTAATGCCTTCTCCTCCCACCCTTTTCTCCATAATTGCATATGAGCACCTAGTCTAATTATGAGAAAAAGTAAGTGGCATCCTCATTTCCCATTTCCCCCCAATATATTCTTTTCCTCTTGATTTTATTTGTTTGCTTAAGAACGTTAAAAGAGAACCAAACCATCCCAGACCTTTTATCTTATTAAACTACCTCTGTGACTCTTGAAGGTATTTAGATTTTGAAGGAAGACATGTCTTTTCTCCTCCTCTTTAGTATGTAAGTACTTCATCATTATTTAACTGTTTTCAACTGATAAATTTTATGTACTTTTCTAGTTTTCTCCTGACACTTATGTTTATATTTAAAAGTTTCTGCTCAGATCTGGCTTGTTCATCAAGTGAATGCTAACAGTCTATTTCATTAAATGACATTTATTCCCTGTTTCCCACTGCAAAAATTATAAACCTTGATTATTTGCTTTTTTTGGAAATATTGTATTCCAAGATTTTCTTGCCTTTATGGCAGTTACAGCATAATATTGTTATCCTGATTGTAGCTGGATACTTCTGTATTTCCTTCTTTCTTTCTGGCCTAATGTAGTATTTTTTCTTTGATCCGGAAATCCTGGATTTTAGCTGTGCCATTTTGGGGTTTTGCTCAAAAGAAGACAGATGGATTCCTTTTATTCTCATTTTACCTTCAACTTCTGATAGATCCTGGACATTTTCTTTTATGGTTTATTGGAATATAGTATCTAGTCATTTTGTTTTGTTTTGTTTTTTGGTCATAGTTTCACAGGGAATCTGTAAATAATTCTTGAATTATTTTACATTCCTAGATGGGACAACTAGGCAGGGCAGTGGATAGAGTACAGGGTCTGGAGTCAGAAGTTAGTTCAAAGCTGACCTTGGATACTTTATTAGCTGTGTGACTCTGAACAGTTAACCTTGTTTGCCTCAGTTTCCTCATCTATAAACTGTGCTGGAAAAGGAAAAGGCATTTCCTTTCCATTATCTTTGCAACCATTCCAGTATCTTTTCCAAGAAAAACTCATATGGGTCATGAAAAATCATACATAACTGAAATGATTATAAAGCAACAAGAATCTGTTTCCTAAATAACTTTTGTTATAGAAAATACCTTACATTTCCTTCCACTTTTCATTTTAAAAATTTTATTCTAATATTTTTATTGTCTTGTAAAGTTACTGAGTTTTATTTACTCTGTTTTAATTTTCAGGAAGGACATTACTTGAATAAAGTTTTCCTCCTTTTGGTCTAAGCTATTTTTTCCACTTTTAAATCTTTCTTCCTGAATTCTTATTTAATTTATATTTTCCCCTCTTCCCACCTCCCCCCAGACATTCTTATAGTTTGTATGGGCAAGCAACTTTTTTTCCTCTTTGAAGTTTTGTTTGTAATTATGTGAAATTATTCTTTTCTTTTAACTTTATTTCTTGGAAATGCGTAGACCCATGATAATTCTTCATAGGGTTTAAGTATCTTCTTCGATTTACTTACATCTCCAGCATCATTTTCTGACTGGATATTTGGTGTTGGGGCTAATATTCATTTCCTTTCTACTATAGCACTATGGTTTTCTAAGTTCTCTATGACATATCATATTTCTGGGAATTTCTTCCCCATTCCTTCTCTTCTCCTCCTTTTCCCCCTCAGGGAATCTAAGTCAAGGAACTATTTGTTCCTTCCATATCTGCAGCGTTTCTATTCTAGTCATGTGGATTTAATGCTTCCTGGGAATAGAGTGCTACAGGAAAATGTGTGTTCCTATTGTTCTGATTGAATTTGTGGAAGAGTATGAACCCAGGTTTTTGTGTGGATTATAATCTATTTAATATTATGACATATGTTTTAATATGTGAACACCTGTAATGTTGCTGTTATTTCATTTGCTTCATTGCTAAGTAAATTATTTTATTTAAATTCTAAAAGTAATACTGTGAAAGGCTAGTTTGTGTAAATGGAAATACATCAGTAGGGGCTTGTTAAAACTGTGAGGGGGAGTATATTTCCCCATAACTTAAGGATACCTCTTAGAGAATTTGAGTGTAACTGCATGGTAGTTGTTTTTCTGTGGGAACTTAAACTTGCTATTGTGAAATGAGGAAGCACAATGAGTCTATCCTCATGCCCATATAAAAGGTGAGATGAAGACCAACCATATATGGGTTACTTGTACATATACCTATGTTTGCATGTGTGTATAAATATGTATGTAAATATATAATCATCCATCAATTCTACATACATACATACATAGAGTCTTTTCTGCTAGAATACAAGTTCTTTGAGGGCAGGGAATTGTTTCATTTCTGTCTTTGTAATTAGCATTTAGCATAATAGCACACAGTTGCCCTTAATAAATATTAGCTAATTGATTCCAAAAGATCTATAAAATACCTGCAGAACTGGGTTTTTTGTTTGAAATTGCAATAGCTCAGAATTTTTGTGATCTACTACTTATACACTTTGGGAGGTTGATCTTTGTCCATAAATGTCAACATCTGTTATCAACTTTCTCTGATTCTACTAGTTGTTCCTGTTCCCTGAACCACTCTCTATACTAAGATAATAAAAAGCAGTTGGAAGAGTTTAGCACAATGAAAAGACATAAAACAAAATAAATTAGAAAAAATAAACTAAGGAAGTAATCAGCTAGTTTGACATGTGATTCTGGTTATTTTGCATCATTAAATGATTGGAGGAGCTTTCTTGGCCAATTGCAACCAACATTCCTTCTCTACCATGTGCTTTTGGTATTTCCTTAACAATTCTGAGAAACCATGGAGATCCAGAAAACAAACTAACTGAAGATATTGCAATAATTTCACGCCCTAGGAAAGATTTGTGGCATAAAGAACAACAATTGCTTCATGAAACTCAAGAAATAACCACTACAAAAGGTCCCACGTCAATAAGTGCTGCCCCTTTGCTGGGATGGGCTAGGAGCAAATATGACATTTCCCTTTGAAAATTACTTATCCTAAAGGCCAGACTAACAGCTAAATGAGCTGGTGACAATAAAACCAGATGGTGACTGTTTAATAACTGGTTTGGAGTATTTCAGCTATAGGGATATGGCTCAGACTATGGTGTGAGAAGCTTTGATTAGCTTTATGCTAATCAGGGTTCTAAATTCAGGAAAACATCCAGGGGATATCCAGTGGGTCAGGTAAAATCAAATCCAGAAGGCCAGAGGGGAGAAAAATAATGTGGTGCTTTTATAAATAATGTTTATATAGTGCTTTAAGATTTGCTAAGTGTTTTACAAAAATTGTCTCATTCAGATCTTCACAATAGCCTTGGGAAGTAAATGCTATTATTATCTTCATTTTTTTAAGAGAGGATGAAACTGAGGATAAATGACTTGCTCAGGCAACTGAGGACTTGTCTGAAGACATATTTGAACCCAGGTGTCCCTGATTACAGCACCAGGGCTCTATCCATGGTGCTAGCTGACTGCCTCACATTAAGAAAAACCAAAATGTACATGGGAAGGAGGGCTGACTGTGAGGTCATGATCTCCCTTTGGATGATGGGCAAATCACTGCATTTTCCCACTCAAAAGGCTTGGATTAGATCCCTTCTGATCCCTTCTTTCTAATTCTAAAATCCTTTATCTGATGCTGATGAGAATTTTAGAAGCTCAGGGACTCTAAAAGAGGAATATGTTACTTTTTTCATCGTTAAAACAGAAGGTGAATTAGATGGTTTAGTTCCATGATTCTGATATTCCTAATACATTAGGTGAAAGCGTATTTCATTGCATCTGAATCTCTTTCCTATGCTAGGTTATTTTCTAAATGCTGTTAAGTGTCCCAATCCATTGCTATAGTTTTGGGACTACAGTAGCTGTAGCTTAGTTTGTAGCCTTTGAATGCTCAAAGTACTACATGTTTATTACAATATTTTTTTTAACTCATACAAGGAAAAACTTGGCTTAGGAGATCCTCTGTGCACAACTGGGGCAGCTGACAACCTCCTCTCCCATAACTGGGACTCTCTGAGAGTATCTCATTGTGGCTTTGAAATTGTCATTTGAAGGTTTTGTCCATGTTCTTTGTATGGAGGTCCTGGCAGCTGTCCCAGATGGACCTTTCACTTCTTACTCTGACACAGGTGAGGACCCCTGTTTATAAAGGCATGGGATAGAATGGGAAACAGGCCCTAGATCAGGTGCATCTAATTGTTTTCCCATTTCTAATGACAAAAGCAGGGAGATATTGGAGATTGGCTGGCAAAGCCCTAGATGTGCAGCCATGGGCCGTAGAAATTTCTAGGTGTGATAAGAGAATTTTTGGCTTAATTTTCTTAGTGCTATTTACCTAAGATGAGGTAACTTGTCACAGCTTGCAAAGTCAAGTTTGAGATATTAGCTACAGTTCAGTTGTTAACTAGCTAGTTTCCTCCCCTTTCTGCCATTTATTCTTTGACCTGGAAATAATTTTCTTCCCTTATTTGTTCTTTGCTTATGTAAGCAAAACCTATATAATGTAGTTTAATACTCGGGTCTCACTGATTATATGTTCAGTGCAACCTATGAACTGAACTTAATAAATGGTAACCCTTTGCCTCTTTGCTTGTATGATTGGTGACAATACCTAATCAATGGCAATTTTTATCACACAAGTACTGAAGATTCCAGAAAAGGGCCAGTCAATTAATCAGTCAATAGAGACTTATTAAGTGCTGACAATGTTTTAGGCACTGTTCTAAGCATTGTGGATATAAATACAAAAAAAGGAGAGTTCCTGCCCTTAAGGAGCTTATACTCGAATAGGGAAAGACTATGGGGCAAAGTAGAGGAAGCCTGCCACAAGAAAGGCTGGGCCCAGAACAGCAGAGTGGATTTTATGGACTAATCACCCAAATACAATGATTCCCAACTTTTGTCAAGCTGCAATGCAATTTTATAATTTAATAATTTATTTGCTTTAATGAGCCTCCATCCTCCCCAAAATGTGGTCTGGAACTTACAGTAAGACTTGGACTTGCCATTTTAGTCCTGACTTTTAGAGGCAACAAATCCACAGAGATTAAGTCTCAAAATCAATTATTGGAAAGAAGAATCCTGCTTGCTGAGGGATTATTTCCTAACTATGCTGCTACTATTTTCGGTTTGACTTTTGGTGGAAATTATAGGATCATAAAACATAGGATGATAGATTTAGAGCTGGAAAGGGTCTTCTATTAGAGGTCTTCTATTTCAACACCTGTCATTGGACAGATGAGGAAACCAAGGCACAGAACTGATGAAGTTACATGGCCAAGATCACAAAAGTCAATGTCAGAACTGGGCTTCAAACTCGGGTCTCCTGACTATGAATCAACCAACCAATCAACATTTATCAAATACCACAGCGTGGAATATTGGGGCTGCACAGACTAAAATGAAGTAGTTCCTGTTCTCAGGGAATTTACTTTGCATCAGAGAAAGGTAACAGGTTCTCATGGAAATACATGGGAAATTAATACAAGGTAACTTCAGGGGTGAGATTCCAGCAGCTGTAGGAATAGGACCCAGAATTCAGTAGCGTGGGGTGGTCAACAATGAGTAGATAGTTGAAGAAGGGTGAGAACTGGGAAGAGGACACAGCACAAGTAAGGACTCACTGGCAGCTTTGGAGAAAGCCGGGCTTTTTGGGGTTGGTTTTGCTTTTTAGGGGGAACACCATCAGGCTTGTGGCTTGCTCAGGATCACAGAGGCAGTAAGCATCTGAGGTCACACTTGAACTCAGGTCCCCCTGACTCCAAGAGGGCAGTTTCTGTTGAGTGAGGAGGTCCATTATCCATTACTTTAAGGTTCTTAGAACACTTGTTATACATTCATTCATTCATTAGTTCCTCCAAACAGCTGTGTAGCCCAAGTCCCACAGGCATTAATATCACTATTTAACAGATGAGGAAAGGGAATTTCAGAGAGAATAAGGGCCACCACAGTGCCAGAACTGGACCCTGAACTCCATCCCTCTAGTCATCCAAGTAGGTGATGGCATTTAGGAGTAAAACAGGCTCTTCCACATTTATAAACAACTTTGAAATGTGGGATTTTGCTGTGATGTACATTTGGCACCGCATGGCAGTTAGTGTGGAGTAGCAGGGTTATAGCGCTGCTGTGGAGTGGAGATGGGGGGAATTTTGTGCTAAAATGGGGAGCATACACTGGCATGACCACCAGGTGGCACAGTGACTACATGTAACTGCTACCAAAATAACAGCCAGGGAGCCAGGAGCCTCTTAAAATTCCAGGAGACTCCTGGGAAATCCGAGCGTTAGCCAGATTACTAGAAGCCTATTATAACATGGCTTATTACAGATGGATTTTAAAAATACACCACAGTCGAATAATGTTTCTTTTAAGGTAGAAGAATCCATTGCTTCGACATATTTCCCTTCTTTTCACTCTTTTATTCAATTCAGTTTCCTTGTTACAGAATCAATGTATTTTTACAGGAATTTGGCGTGGAGGGGTAAACAGGGGAGGGCCTTGATGCTATTTTATCTTTTTCAAAGGGTATGCTTTCTTTACTTCCTAGGAGATCTGAGGGTACTCTAGGGTTTGAGCTGGGGACTGAAGCAAGTTTATAGAATCAAAGTTGGAATCTTGTTCAACCCACATGGGGAACCTGAATCTCTATTACAAGACCTCTAAAGTGGTCATCCAACCTTGACCATCACCACTATATCATCTGACCTGCCTTTGTGCCCTAAGAACTCTTGGGCCTTGCCATCAGTCCTCCTATGCTAACCTTAACCTGACTCTTAACACTAATCCTGACTCCTGACTCTAACCCTAACCCTAAGAACCACTAAGTCTTTCCATCTGTCCTGAAAACGAATTCTCCTATAGATGTTGTTTCCCCCAATTAGGAGAACTTCTAATAGAGTTTCTTGAGAACAAAGACAGCATAAATTTTGTTTCTATCCCCAGCACTTACAATAGTGCTTTATATATAATAAATACTTAATAAATTCTTCCTTCTTCCTCTCTTCCTTTTCTTCCCTTCTTCCCTCCCTCCCTTTTCCCCTTCCTTCTTCCTTCCTTCCTTCTTTCCTTCCTTCCTTCCTTCCTTCCTTCCTTCCTTCCTTCCTTCCTTCCTTCCTTCCTTCCT